>JAGFMF010011828.1:4481839-4515994 GCA_019455555.1 Galemys pyrenaicus
GGAATATGAAAGAACAACAACAACAACAAAGAATAAGCTCAAGGAACTGGGCAATTATAACCAAAAGTAAACAAAAAAACTCAACAAGACCAAAAAGCCGGGATAAACCAAAGGGACCATGGGGGGGAGTGGTAGGGGGAAGGGCAAAGACGGGGATGAGGGCAGAGAGTGCACAAGGGACTGAGGTGATGGTGCACCGGTGAAATGGTGGTGGGTACTCCCTGGGGACTACAAATGATGTCAAATATAATTAATAAATTTAAAAAAATCTTAATCCACTTGAAAAAAATAAAATATAAGGTTCTTAAAATCCAGGTCATGCTTTTACAGGTTTTTAGTCAGACAGATTAGGTTTCAAATCTCTCTTCTGTCATTATCTAACTACGTGACATATGAAAATTCACTTAACTTCTTTGAGTCTCCATTTCATCACCTATAAAATAAGAATTATAGCTACTGTCAAAAGTATTATAGTAAGTGGACATAATATATTTAAAATGCTTAGCCAGTAACTGACTTAAAGTAAGTGCTCTATAAACAGAAATAATTATTATTCTTCAGCACTATCCTTATTCCTTAACCAACACTTCCTGGGACCTATTATGCATCAAAAATTCTCCTAAAACTGCCCACAAGAAGTTTACAGTATGGTTGGAGGAGGTAAGCAGAGGATACTGTGAGAGCAGGCCTGTCAGGGAAATCTTATGGTGTCTTTGACACTTTAACTGAATTGTGGCAAATATGCAAGTTAAAAAAGAAAATTCCAAACAGTATCAGCAAATAGTAAAAGTGAAAAATAACATGACATGTTTTATGTCTTAGACGAATTTACTATCTACAATTTTACAGTCACTGAAAAATTTTAAGCTGGACTATGATTATAATTGATATTAGGAACAACACTCACCAGCAATATTAATAAACTGAGAGTAGAAAAAGGCAGTAAGCAATGAAGAATAAGGGAAGCTAGTTGAAATCATATCATAGTAACCTGGGAGGTAAGTGACAAAGACCTGAGTGAAGTTAATAGGAATAGAAAGACAGGTTGGAAATTAAATTAAAAGGTAGATCTAGGGACATGGAATCATAATGTGACAGATGAATCTGAGAAAAGAACTGAGGGTAGCTTTAGAAACTCAATGAATAATAGTCTACTAACTGTGATAGAAAATTAAGATGAAGGAAAGCAGGATAGGACATAGCAAGTTTAGGCAGTCTCTGGACTATCAAGTGCAGATGTCCTATGATAAATTACTATGTGGATCCAGAACACAACAGGAAGCCTGGGCTGAGGGTCTCTATGGCTAGAGAGCAAAAATATACAGTGGTTGAAAGTATGATTTTGGACTAATTCTCGAAAGACATTACTAGGAGTTAGAAGAGTACCTACTCCAGTAAGAAACAGAGTCCCAGAATCTTCTGTTCATTTAAAAAAAAAAAACTTCTATTCAAATTGTTCAAAATTTCATTCTTTCATTTCACCATAAATGTTCAGGCTGAGTGTCTATTATTCCCCAAAGGCAATGATTTTTTTGCATTCCATATACTAAATATATACTTCTTATTCCCAGACAAGAATAGTATTTTCTAGGGGAGAGACTATGTCATATGTACATCATCCCCTATGACAAGCATAATTTTGCACAGAGAATGCCTTAAATGTTTACAAAGTTAATTCCTCACACATCTGGTAACCACATAATGCTATTTCTGATCTTGTGTTTGAATCACACCTGTTTCTACGACTTTAATGTGAGTTATTCTGTTTCTCTAGCTCCCGATTTATACTATACAGTAAAGTCACGCAGTGAACCACAGGGAGCTTAAGCACTCACAAAACAGTCAGGAGAGAACAAGTGGAACTTAAAGAAACTGAAAAGATACTTTTATCTCTCCCAGATATCATTTATGAGTAACCTCTGGGCCAGAAATAGGAAGGAAAAGGTCATGGTATCATTGACATTGCAATCTGTGGATAATCTAGATACTGTCAAGTTGGAGATAAGATGATACCTATTTTAAGTGGAATCAAGTGTAGTAGAGAAATAACTTGGTCTGTGAGAGCCCTTTATCCTATTTCAGGTCAATCTACCATATAAAAATTTAACCTGAGGGACCTAGCAAAATAACACTCTCTCCCAACTGAGAATTTTTAAAAGAATAACACTCATAAGGCATTAAAAAATGTTATTTAAAAAGAAGTTCTAATATTTGGCTATGACTTCCCAAATTAACACTTCCAGTTTTTTCTCCCTTGAATTGGCATTATTAATGTTAGGGTGAAAGGTAGTCCTGAATGGATTAAACAGATGGGTGTGTAGACTCCAACCCCACTCCAGATCACCAGTGTTCCAGGGCCACAAATCCGATAAGATAATTATCGGAGAGTGGATCACTGGGACCTGAGGGTGGAGTTAAGCAGCCAGGCTGGCTATAAAACCAGAGGTGAGACTAGGGCTCGCTCTCTTACTGAGGAGCCAGACCCCTTCCTTTGGGAGACATCTCTCTTCCTTTGGAGCCATCTCATTCGACTCGGAGCCAGCTCTCAATGCACCATTGCTTAGATCTGGTAGGGTATTTGTGGATTTGTATCCCTCTCTTTTTCCCTTGGTATTATTACTATGTTATTCCCCTTCTTTCATAAAATAAAACCTGTTAATAACTTTCGTCACGTGTACCTGGAGTTGGGACTTCTTAAGTCTTCTGAGCACGCAGGTGGAGGACCAGTGAGGGGAACCCTTTTTATATTAGGGTTGCCCTGTAACATTAGCACGTAAACCATTCTAAATCTACTCAAACTGGAAATTGAGAACTGATATTAGCTTCAGAGAGTTCACCACAATGACTGTGTGTGAATATGACTGTTGATATTTTCAGAAACATCAGGTTGAAAATAGGGAAACCACTGCCTACCCTCACCTCATCAGAAGATGCTTCCATCCCTGACACACAGAAATCTCAAGTGGCTTCCCTTAGGATCCCACCAGACTTAGGGTTTGCTTCATTCAGTCTTTAACCTCTTCTTCTCTTCTTTCCATAGGAATGGAAACATCTCTTGCACCTTATTCTTGCACAGTGTAGGCTTGACAATCTGCAGGTCTGCCTCCAACTGTCTAACTGGATGGCCATTATTTTCAGAACCAAGACACTGGTTCTGTGAAAACAACTGGGTAATTCAACTTCTGAAATGTAGAACTTCCGATGTTCCAAAGGTGGAACTGTAGGGGAACAAAATCCTGTCACCCCAAAACATGTATTTTGGCAAAGTTTCAATGTCATTGGAGGTTCTAAAGGTTAAGTAGAGACTTTTAGAAAAGATATTTATATGTAAACTGCTCTAGAAGCTTCTCTCCCAAGTGTTAATCTCTTCATGTCTTTCAATGGAGAAGGTAGAACTTAATCCATATACCTTTGTCTACTGTGCCTTCTCTGGTGCCTTCCCTAAAAGCCTTCACGTTATCTGTCAGCTCCTCCTGTCACAGCTAAGCTATTTAAGCTATTGACTCAGTTGTGCTGGGTTTCTCCCATGTGCACAGAATATATACATGTTATTATTAATATTTCTCTTTGGCCTCTTCTCTTAAAAAAAAAGTTTCATTCTGAAAGAGACTGTGTATCCAAAATGTTGATTACAGTGGAAAAGAAATCATACTGAAGACTGATTTCATATGACTTCAAAGAAATCATATGAAAAAGAAATCATAATGAAAAAAATCACAAACATTTTCTCACAAAGACTCTAAGGACAAATAAATAACATTTAGGAAGCAGTTATCTTGCTCTGACTATGTGCTGAAAGAGAAAAGTCTCCGAATGCTTAGATAATTTCATTTTGAAATTCCTGTCAACCACAGAAGCTGGCAATACTTGCGCCACATTTCCAGAATTATTACCCAAATGTTTAATATTATGAGTACCACTGGGGAAAAAAATGTATAACTGAAAAGCATTTATTTTTTGATTTATTATAATAGGATCTCATAAGAAATTAAGAAGAACAGAAGAACATTTAAAACAAGGATTTTTTTTTAACCAAATAAGTTTCTAAAAATGGGTTTATCAAAAAGCAACTTATTTTTCAATAAATCAATTAGGAATATGACATAATGATTTAAGGTAGTAAAGGAGGAACATAGCCTAAATTTGACAGTACACCGAACACAAGTAAGCAGTGGCCTATATACTTATTTTTCTTGTTATCATCATTAATAATTAAGGTTTGCCTTAATTAATCTCTTCATGTCTTAATTGCCTTAATTAAGTATTGCCTCTGAATTTTAAGTCAAGCTATCACCTTAAGGGTCACCTGGGAAGAGTGGTAAATTCTAGTTTTTTGTCAAAGAACACAGGTACTACTTATGAAAGTCAAAAACTTATATTATTTGGAAAAAAAATAATATTAGCCACATGGAAAACCAGCCAGAGACAGCATCCCTGGAATATCCTTTCTTCTCACCAATAAGTAGCTGCACTATCCCGCAGTATCTACATATAAGTGGTGGTAGCCCAGTATGCCCATTCAAGTTCAAGGTCCTTGTGAGCCAGCCTCTATGAGCCACTTTGCCTCAAACTGTAGTATTCTATAATACCATATAGGGTTCTCTACTTTTCAGAAGTTTGAGTTATACTACTTCACTTTCATGAAAGACCTACCTACATTAGTAATGTTCTAATGTTCTAACCAGCCAAAAGAAACTCAAAAGGATTTTCACTTTTATGACAAATGTTGAAAAGCAAAAATAGGGTTCAGTATATTTGTTTTGCAACAAGCATTCTAGATGGGGGGTACACACCAAGCAAGAAGAGCAAAACTGTTAAAGTGTATAGATTTCAGGGTAACCTGGGAGCCCCAAACCTACATGCTCTGCCATCCACCACATAAAGACAAAGCATTGGGCCTCCCTGGTGGCGCAGTGGGTTAAGCAACGCACTATGAAGCAAACCGCAGCCACTGCAGCACGAGTTCGATCCCTGCTGCCAGCCAGGGAGGGGACCCACATGGTGCAGCAGACCTCTCCTGCTGTGCCTGCTGCTCCCCTCAGCAGTGTACTTCCGTTGATCTGCCTGCTCTACTCCCCGCTCTCTGTGGTGAATCCTCTCACCCCCGCCCCAAAACCTCTGGCCTGTACCCCAGTGCTTGTATGCATACATAAATAAATCTTTAAAAAAAAAAAACAAAGCATTGTCTCAGGGTGAAATAACTTAAACAGAATTAGTGTGCACGGAAGAGAAAAAAGGATAATAGTTTTCCAATGAGAGACCCAGTGTTACCCATCCCCTTGTAGGTAAATATCCAGCCAAACAGGGTTGGCCCAAAGTGGGACTGCGAAGGCCCAAAAGCTTGCCACAAGTTGAAGGCACTTTCTCGCAGGGAACCATAGAAAAGGAGAAGTAGGAGCCAGGCAAGTCTTAGAGTAAAGGAGGATAATCCAAGTACACATCAGTGACTGCCATCGTCAGCCTCCCATGAATCTCTCATCCATGTCTCTTCCAACTGTCTCTGGATGTCTCAACTCCATGTGTCTCCTCCCATGTCCCCCAAACAAGCAGGACTTCTTTACAAGTCTGTCTGCTCCACGTGTCTCCTCCTATCTTCTCTAAGTCGTCTCTAGCTTCCCCTGGTCTCTCAGCTTGACCCTTCATTAGGTGGGGCAGAAGACATTTCGGAACCTCCCCTTTTCGTGGAGATCCCCTGTAACAGAACCCCCTAGCTCCTCCCTGGGGAACAACTTTATATACAGGTTGTATGTTGATCAAATTATTCCTGTTTTTTTTAATGTAGATTAGTGCCATTTATGTGCTATTTGGGATGATTTGTTATGTTCTTTGGTCTGGAAATTCTATGTCAATTAATGATAATTGCATCTTTGCTTCACATTAGTGAACATTCCACTTTCATAGAGTGGAGGGATCCTATCTAGCAAAATAGTATGATAACCAAAGTGCCCCTTAGTTTTGCTGATTGACAAAAGTCATCAAAGTGTATATTTTCATATAGACAGAATGTCTCCCTTAGATATAATTCTAAAATACCTTGGTCACTTTATTACAGTTAGAATGATAAAGGTAGAGCTGTAGGAGAAAAGAACTACAAAAGGAAATCAATTTCTCCCACTCTTTATTAATCTACCTAATAAATAACACCACAAGTACCATATTGCATAACATTTTATTGTGCATCAATAATGCAGTCATCTGATTAATAGATGCCATGCACCTTAGAAAAAAGTAGACAAAAAAGCAAATGAGATTACAATCTTTGGCAGCAGGCCTACTGAATACCGTTGTGTGCATCACTGTAAGAAGAGGACAGTAGCCATTCCTCAAAGAACCTGTGTTGTGTCAGGGAAGGACTGACAAGATGGCCCTGGGGTTCTCTGGCCCCATCCTTTATAATGGCAATAATTCATGAACTATTATTGGTCAAGATAAATCAGTTTCTCTTCTGCATAGGTAAGAGTCAGGTTTGGGGCCACCATAATCAGATGAGTCCACAGACAGAACATGTGGTTCCTTTCCACACTAAGGCCCAGAGTACTGCCAGAGTGTGACACCCGGAAGAGATTCAGTGGTGGATTCTAGGATCAGAATTCTAGGACCAGAATTTCTGAAACTGAATCTGTATCTAGCCAGAATCACAAGCACAGAATCTCAAGTAAGGTACTCAAGTAAGTCTTTGTGTCTTAGTGCACCTTTAGTCCACGTGGTTGTGACCACTGCTTCAGGGGTTACTGAGAAGATTAAACAAAATAAGGCATATGCAAGTGCTGGTACATGAACAGAGCTCAAGAAAAGTTGGCTATTACTGACATCATTCCTGGACCCTATCTGCATTTAGCCTGCATTCTGAGCCACGTCCAGTATGTTGGTGTTTCCTCCACCTTCTGTGTGCCCCTGTTGCTTGGGCTGGAAGCTGAAAGCCCCCACAGACAAACAGCTAAACTACAGCTGCAGTTAGAGTTTACCCCGAGAGAGGAATGTGTGAGGAGCAGGGGATGGAGATGAGACAGTGGTGACAGGAGGAAGGTTCAGTGCCACCCTTGAGTGGGGGATTCCAGGGTGGAAATTACTTGAAGAAAGAAGGGTCTGACCCAAGGAGGCAGGGGCAGGAAAGGAATTAGAGGATACCATAATTCTAGGTGCAGAGGGTGGTTATTATTTGAAACTATCCCAACTCAGCTATTTTAATAGTGCGATTAAGAGGGGGGAAAAAGCTACATTAGGAATTCTGAACCCAGCAATACTGGGGATGCTCCTCTCCCTGATCTGAACAGAAGGCAGGGGTGGCATCAACATATGAGGTAAATCAGCAGAGATCTGACCCTCAGCAAGGCAGGCGGTGCAGGGCAGAACTGCGCTGCTCAGCTGTCAAAGGCAGCAGCTGTCGAATGCAGAATCAACTACACATGAGGTCAACAGATCTTTAGCAACCAGCGCTGCGTTGGTGGAAATAGTCCAAACAACAGAGTCAGGCCAGTGATACAATACAGAACAGAGAAATCAGCCCTGAGGAGAGGTAGGTTGATCACAGGCACTTATAAGCACCTCCTAGGAGCCCAAAACCCTCAGGAGAGGGGACTTGGGTAGGGGCCATCATTATGTGAGCAGGAACCCAGGCAACACCCTTCAGGAGATGCTTCTATGCTAACAGGCCCTGGTCTACGTTCCCTGGCAGGTCAGTTCTGGCACAGTTGGTTTTGTGTTATGTCATATTTGTTGGCTTTTCTCATGAAAGCTGTTGTTCATTTTTGTGCCTGAATTTAAAGTAGGGAGTCTGGCTTGACACGTCAGAACACACATTGTTCTGGGGATAACTAAGCCACGACGTTCACATGAAGGAGCGGTACATGGCCCAGAATCAAGCCATATGCGGTTACAGGTTCAGATGTCACAGCTGACCCAAAAAGAGTTTCTCTATTTGGGGTAGGAGAGTGAAGTGGTCGTGAAAACCCTTCAGCAAATATATTTTGCCACTTCTGACATATTTTTTCCTCAAGAGAATTATAGCTAAGATACCTAACTTAAACAGCAAGAAATGAAGAAAAAGATATCAGAGAATTCTAACTGTATGGTGTAGGATTTCTTATTTGCAAACTCGGATGCGTTTGCAATGACCTCTGAAAGTACTTTCAACCAGAATAAACCAGCCAAAACAGACTCTGAGCCGTCATCCAACCAGACTGGCAGAAAATTTAACCTTCTTGAAACTTCTTTTCTTTCCACTCCTCGCTCCGTCCCCTCCCCTGGATGAATAAGGTTTTTTTTCTCCCTCCTCTGGCTGATTTTAGAAGTTTAAAAAAAAAATTAATGAAATATATGTAGAAATATGCAGAGCATAAAATCTCCTGAACCCAAAAGGCCTTAAACCTGACTTCCTACTTGAAAGCATGAAAGGGGAGTTGGAAAATACATAGAAAAAAAATCATAAATTTCTGTCAAAAAAAAAAAATCATCCTACTGCAAACGAAAAGTCATAGTGACCATCTGTTTA
Source organism: Galemys pyrenaicus (assembly GCA_019455555.1). NCBI lineage: Eukaryota > Metazoa > Chordata > Mammalia > Eulipotyphla > Talpidae > Galemys > Galemys pyrenaicus. The sequence goes on from JAGFMF010011828.1 coordinate 4,490,331, forward strand.
CTTGTCAAATCCTTACTTAGTGCTTAGCAAGAGCCAGCCACTCTTCTAAGCACTTCACAAATACCAACTGATGCAGTCCTCGTAACAGTCCTGTGTTATCCTCATGTTGCAGTGAAGAAACAAAGACACACAGATTAATTAGCATGTCCCAGTTCACAGAGTACATGCAAAGACAGGTCAGCAGACTCCTCAGACTCTGCTTTCACTCACTATTCTGTGCTCCTACTAGAAGGTGGGAATGGGCCTGTGAGTATCCCACTGTTCAATTCGTTCACCGTTTTCTCCTCCTGCCACCCTCTTGCCCTGAGTCACCACTGCTGGAACAGGTTTCTGTTCTGAAGTCTAGACTGACACTGTACCCAGATCTTCTCATCTCCAACATTTGCTCTTTGCTCTCTCCTCTGGTCTACCATCTTCATTATCTCCTTGACCTCCCAGACTTAGGAAAGTTTTTGTTCCTTGGTTCCCAACCTCAAAACTCCCTGACCAAGTTCCAAAGTCTCAAATCTGACTCTGACATGATGTCTCTGATCCATGTCCCTGATGAGATTGTCCTAGCATTCCTCAAGGAGAGATGGGTGTTCAGTAGAATTCTACAAAAATATGACACATTCTGTATTCCTCTAGCCTTACTCAAGGAGAGAGTAGTGTTGGGTAGAATTATAGGAAAATATTACACATTCTGTATTCCCTGAATTCAAGAACTTCAAAACATTAAAAATAATAAAGATTTTCATAATATAACATAGTTCCCATTTGCATTGTCAAGGTACTTAGTACTTTACATGTCTTCATTTTTCAAATTTTTATTACAAAATAACATGATTCTGTTACAGAAAATTAAAAAATAAAGCTCTCAAGTATTACCAAGTATTTTTCATATTCGATATTATTTTCATATCATGTGCATTTATATATGAACCTGGTAATAAATCCTTGAGGTAAATTGCTTGAGACTTAAGTTGCTGTATATCAATGACTTCAAATGTTTTTGATTGCAAACTTATAGTAAGAACTAAATAATGGCACAATCAAGTGCATATGCACTGAAGCAAAAGTTTCATGTAACGCCTTTCCTGTCCTGTTTCCTATGTATATTATGCTATTTCATTCTTTTAAATAAACTCACTAAGTTAGGTTTTAATATGAAAAATGGCAGAATATGCTATTATTGCTTTGCCATTTTTTCAGTAAACCCATATTTTCCTTGCTTCTTGCACACACACATACACACACTGAAGAGTTATAGACCTCAAAAATGCACACTCAGGACAGAACCCGGCTCTCTTCACAATCCTAAAGACCATCAGAGTTACATGTGAGCACATGGATATCCTGTCCCTCAGGTCCAAGGGATCAATTGATCAAATACCAGAAGGCTGTGTGTAAGAGTCTATCCTAAAGCAAATGACAATGGTAGAGCTTGTTCTCTCTGTCTGAATGAGGTAGTATTGACCGTGAGATACACACTATTTGTCAAAGGAGCGCTAAGTGATGCTTGAGGTTTAGAGCGGGAGCTCTTTACATGCTGACAAGAAAATACACGCCAGATTTTCTCTAGAATATGCTATATTCAGAATTTTAGATAATACAGATTAAGAATATAGGATTTCTTAGTAATAATGTTCTTTACTCTGTATTCTTTATTCTTTTTATATCTCTGGTATAAGAATAAATGTTACTTCATTAAGTCATCACAAATCTTTAAAGAAGTGTCTGGGATAACTTTAAGAAGATTCAAACACGGGGAAATCATACAGTGTGCAAATATGAAGGATGATGTAAAAATATACTTTAAAAAAGATGACTCAAACAATATTCTTCACCTAAATCCATTAAGCTCTACCCTTGATTTATAACCAAGACTGTTAAATAAAAGTCTGTACCCCCATATATAGAAATCCTAACTCCCAATGTCACAGAATTGGGAAAATGTCAACAGCATTGGGAGATAGGACCTTTAGGAGTTAATTAGAATCACAAGAATGGCATCCTCGTGAATACAATTCATATTTTCAAGGGTTAAATTTTGTTGAAAAGAAGGAAACAGTTCATTACTTTCTTCACTTTGCAATTGATTTTATCTTCTCAACCCTAAGGGCATAAAATAGTAAAGAGAGGAAAAAAGCCAAGAAACAAAATGTCCACAAAAGTGATAATAACAAGGTTGCCTAGAGCACTGTTTTACTTAAGAAGGGAGAGTTAATATGACATTGAAATTATAAGCGGAACTAAAATACTTCTCTCTGTCAAGTAACAATAGACAAACTAGCTAGGTCTCTTGGGGGCAGACAATTTTATAGTTATGACATTTATAAATGTTTTAGTTTCATCAAAACTCTAGGTCTGCCATCACCTAGCACATTATTTAAATTATTTATGTAATTTATTTCAAAGATACATAATATGTCTCTACAGGATTCAGTCACTCTTTTGTTTCAACTATTCATTCAAAACTCATCCACCAGGTAAAGGCCATCCTGTCAGTCATCTTGAATTACCTGAATAGTTCTTGCCTGCACAGCTTATTTTTGTACCTGATGATACAGAGAAATCCAACTTGCTTAAGTCCTGTAACTGTACAGGTGAATATACCTAAAGAAAAATCCCACAATCACTCAGGCAGATACTTTAAATTAACAACCACAGTTCAAGGTGAGCCTTTAATACTGTATAGAAATCCAGTTAAACTTCCTTAGTCTCTCTACTTCCCCACTCTTCGAGATGATAATCCCTCATTTCCTTGTTCTCATACCTCCAAAACTTTCTATTCTATGCACACTTCCAGCAAGAAGTGACCTGCTTCCTAATACAATGAAAAGATTCTAGTAATCACAAGTGCACAGACTCCATTTGCTGACACTTGTATTCATATACTCAGGCGTCCTTCAAGGGCTATAATGAATTATTGATGTAACTATCCAAAGTTAAACCTTCCACTTTTGCCCCTATTTCTTTGCTTCTCTCATGAACATAAGTTTTACTCCCTATTGAATCATCCCCACCAGTATCTATAAGTCATCTTGACACTTTTACTCTTCCCATCCATGTATCCACGTTTTTGATAAATCTTTGTAGCAAAACTTATTGAAATGGTCACCTCTATATTTTGCCTTCAGTTAATCTCACTGTAATTCTTTAAAACCATGACATCAGACTTTTCTTCTACAACTAAAATATCTATGGTTAATGTCACAAATGACTTCCATGTTACTAAATGCAAGGGTCAATTCTTAGACCTCAGTCTATCGCACAGTGAATCATTCCTTCTCTTTTGCATAGTTTCTTCAGTTTGCAAAAGATCACACTTCTTCAAGGCCTTCCTGGTTAGCTAGGAGTTGAGTCTCAGTGCTATCACAGCTACGGCCTGAGTTGGATCCCTGCCCAGGGAGCTAACCCACATAGTGTGGCAGACCTCTCCTGTCTCACCTCCTGTTCCCCTCAGCAGTGTATTTCAGTAGATCTGCCTGTTCTGCACCCCATTCTGTCTCTGGTGAATCCTCTCACCTCCTGCACCTCTGACCAACACCCCAGTTTTTCTATGCAAATTTTTTCTAAAATTACCTTTCTTGATTTCTTCCCATTCCTTCTCATCTTTTGTGGTTGCTCTCCCAAACTCTTCATGTTAGAGAACTTCAGGACCCAGTGCCTGATCCAGCAGAAGACTCAGAGTGATGCTTATAAACTTTAATGTTGGCATCTCCAAGCCTCCTTTGCATGGATTTATTTCACAATTCTAGAAGGGCCCCATGAATGGTTCATCTATCGTAACTAGAATGTGTTAAGACATTTTCTTTTTTGCATTTACCTTCCTCTCTATTATACTCCCTTGCCTGTCAGGCACTGTTCAAGTAGCAGCCATCATTTTGGATATGTAGCCAAAAGCAAGTGAAGTTTAAGAAAGTAATTAAGTGATTAACAGTCATTTCCATTTACAGCTAAACTAATGCAAGCCACCTCATAGAGAAGGCTTCAAAGAGTACTCTAATTACCCATGTGCCAGAGGTCCTGTTGTAATATGAATGCATTCCAAGGCACCTGAGAACTATGTGTGACTGAAAAGAAACAGGTTTAAAACATGGATCCAGAAAATAGTCTATGGAAAATTCTTCCAATCTTTAGACATGCAAAGTAATCCCTAATCAAAATGGAAGTTCTTCCATCAGGAACACACTCAGTAATGCAGCATTTCAATTAAAAATGCATCATTTCTTTATTTTATGGAAATAACATGTAATCAAATATATTAGAATTCTTGTTTGGGGAGGATAACCCATATCAGCATTACAGTGAGTATGTCTGTGAGTAATGTCATCGTGTTAATCAAAACTAAAACTGGATCCCAGTAATCAAAAACAGAATTTGATAAACATTTCTATTTTCTAGGTAAACATTCTAAATTATTACCATGGGGAGTACTATAAGGAATGCCAAATAATTGTAGGAAATGAGATTTCAGTGGTTTATCAATTGTTAAATTTTTTTCAAAAATAGGTATTTATGGTGTTTATAATATTTTTATATTTCTCAACATAATAGGATAATCTATTTTTTTAAAGATTTATTTATTTATGCATACAAGAGCTGGGGCACAGGCCAGAGGTGCGGGAGGTGAGAGGATTCACCAGACAGAGTGGGGAGCAGAACGGGCATTATCTACTGAAATACACTGCTGATGGGAGCAGCTGGTAAAGCAGGAGAGGTCTGCTGAGCCACGTGGGTCCCCTCCCTGACCAGGGATATAACTCGCAATGCAGTGGTTGCAAAAGCTCCACAGTGTGGCGCTCAACCCCTTGCACCACCAGGGAGGCCTGCAAATTTAAAATTTTTGATGAGCTCAATTTATCACTTTCCCTTTTATGAGCTATTTTTTTGCCATTAATCCAAAGAGTTCTTTTCTTGACCCTAAAGCCTAAATATTTTCTCCAATCTATTTCTAATGTATTTACAGTTTTACATTTTGCATTAAATTCATGATCCATTTTAACTTACTTTTTGTATAAATCTTATATAAAGGTTCTGATCAAGGTTCATTTAGTTGCCCACAGATGTCCACTGCTCCAGAACCATCTGTTGAAAAGTCACCACCTCCACTGAATTGCTTTTGCTCCTTTTTTCAAAAATCAATGGAGCATGCTAGTGTGGGTTTATTTCTGGGTTTGCTACACTGTTCCATTGATCTTTATATCTATCCCTCCATCAATATCTCCCTACATTCATTATTGTAACAATATAAGTCTAGAAATCAAGTGGAATAATTCCTTCCATTCTTTTTCAAGATACTTTTGGACATTCTAATGCCTGGGTTTTTTAATATAAATTTCGAATAAGCTCATCTATGCCTATAAATCACCTTGTGATAGGAATTGTGGTAGGAATTGTGATTGTGTAGTGGAATTGTGATAGGAATCACACTAAACCCATAAATAAATCAGGGAAGAATTCACAGCTGAATGATGCTGAATCTTCAATTTCATTAACACCGTATGCTCTACATCCTTGGTTTCTTTCATTGACCTTTTGTAACTTTTCAAAAACTTATTAACTAAGATTTAATACATACTACATATTACATACATAGAGATTCATTACATAGTTTATTAAGTTTACACCTAATTATGTAATGTCTTTAGAGAAGCTCTTAAAGGCATTTCTTTTAAAGTCTGATTTCCATATCTTCAATATTAGTATAAATAAATGCGATCATTTTTTGTGTGTTAACTTGCATTCTACAACCTTGCTAAATATACTAATTAATTCCAATAGGTTTGATTTTGTTTTTGATTACTTGTCATTTTTTGATGTAGAAAATCCCATTATCTGCAAACAAGGGTAATTTTATTTCTTCCTTTTAATCTACTAGTCTTTTTGTTCTCTTTTTACCTTGTTGTGGTAGCTAAAAGTTCCAGTATTACGTTAACCAGCAGCAATATCAACAAATTTATTTTAACATTTATATGGAAGAGCTGAATAAGGTTAATAATAGCCAATGCACTCCTAAAATACAAGAACAAGTTATGAAGATCCCTTACATCAAATTCCAAAATTAGTTGAATATATTCATTTTGGCACCAAGAAATTTCACTTTGAGATTTATCCTCTGAAAAACTCCTTGCACCAGTGTTCAGAGAAATATACTATGAAATTCACAGCAGCACTGCCCCTTATAGCAAAATACTGGAAACGTTCACCTGCTGGAGATTCTAACGTTAAATAAATCATGTATCTTTGCACAATGGAACATTATACATTGCTGGCCAAAGATGGCTTAGAGCTAAATTTAGCAATGTGGCTACCTTCTGAACCATAACTTTCAAAATATAAAGTTGCATGAAAGACATCGTAACAGTAAGATACAACTAAAAAATCAAAATGAAGTGAAAAGGAAATAGTGTGCTCTTTCAATATACATGTATATGTGGGAAAACAACAAGGGTATGATAAACACAACATTTCTGAGAATTGACTTGCTTATCTTGTGTGGAAAAGACACTGTTAGTTTTATCATTTTTTCTATTATTTAAATCTTATATTCATAATACATATTTCACCTTTTGGAAAACAAAAGATGAGGTATATGCATACAACTCATGACAGTGACTGTTTTTCAGACAAGCAAGAGAAAATAGTTTCAAAAACAGTAAGTCCTAATAATTGACTTCTTTAATAAGAGAAGAAGAAAATAGAGTAAAATAAGCAAACTGTTTGTAGGTATCAATTATGCAAGGAATATATAACCATATATAAAAGTACATACATTATTCTATGCAACTTTTCTTTTTTGAATTAATTTCAAAATAATCACTTTTTATGCCCATCTCCATTGTACCATTATAATGTCTGGACAAAATATAGATAGCTAGACAGATTTCAAGACAGAGAGATAACAAGAATGTGGAGGAACAATATAGACATTTGGTTTCATCCTCCTCCGGGATACAATAAGAGCAGCAACTTGATGAATCACAAAATAGCACTTAGCTTTTGGCTGAGTGAGATGATAGATAGAGAAACACTTTCCGTTCATACCACATCTTTATATTGTGTATCGCTTTAACACCACCTAAATCACTGTGAGATCTCCTTCCAACGACAAAATTAACAGAAGGTGAGCAGTGAAATATTTTTTATTCAAGAGTAAGAAATAGTACTATGATATTTACTAGAAATCAGTGACACTGTACCAAATAAAAGCAGTCAATGACCATAAAACACATTTAAGGGCTACATCTATCACACAAACAGACAAAATAACTTGAAGTACAATTGAAATCTACAAAACTCTAGAAGATACCACTTGAATTCTCAAAGGCACAGCAGTCAAAGCGTGTTCTCCAAAGCTCAGGCAAGAAATTCGTACAATGGAAAGATAAAATCTCCAACCAAACAAGAGTCTTGTATAACCGAGGAAGAGAAATGAAACTGATATGTCAAAGAACTTAGAGAGTGAAATATGGAAACTATCAAAACCAATAGAAGGGAAAATGCATGAGGAGATAAGAAAATTCAATGTGAAAACTGTGCAAAGATTCATTGAAAATGTCAAATACTTCAAGATGATGAGGAAAGTGCATGCTGCTCCTCTGAGGAGAAAAGGCTGCTCCGTATCAGCAGAAAACAGGATTTGTAAATACACATGCAATTTACAGAAAGTCATTGAAATGTATCGTCATTCCTTTTTTTATGCTAGAGTGTTTGGCATGAGCTAATTTAGATGGAGAGACTATTTCAACAGCCCTGAAGCACACTGGATCTCAAAGATTAACACAAGCTATAAATCTTGGGCTGGCGGGGTCAGAGCATGGCAAACCATTTTAATCTTCCCAGCAGTTGGGGCCTCCCTGGTGGATAAGGGGTTAAGTCTCAGCGCTATCACCGCTAAGGCCTGAGTTTGATCCCCAGCCAGGGAGGTGACCACAGGGTGCAGCAGACCTCTCCTGCCTGGCCCTCTGCTCCCCTCAGCCTTGGATTTTGGTAGACCTGCCTGTTCTGCTCCCTATGCTGTCTCTGGTGAATCCCTTCACCCCCTATGCCCCTGGCCTATGTCCCAGTTCTTCTATGCAAAAAAATTAAAATATAAAAAATAATCTTAGTAGATGTTCAGTAGATTTAAGATAACAATGAACACCAGTCCTGTTAGAGAAAATAGGTCTTTTCCACCAATTTAAAAAAACATATATACTACAAAGTAATTTTAACATATTTTGATAGTGAAATAATCAGGAACCATTATATGGTATCAGCCATACCATTATACTTTTAAGATTTTATTTATTTATGCATATAAGAACTGGGGTGTAGACCACAGGTGGAGAGTGGGGGGTTAGAGGAGTCATCAGAAACAAAGTGGGGAGCAGAACAGGTGGATCTACTGATACACTGCTGAGGTGTACAGCAAGAGAGACAGGACAGGTCGGCTGGGCCATGTGGGTTAGCAACCTGGCCAGGGATTGAACTTATGATTCATGCTACAGTGACTGGTGATCGCTTGATAGCACTGAGACTTAACCCCTGCGCCACCAGAGAGGCCCCATACCGTTATAATTTTAGAGTTACCAAGATGTGGTTTTCTCCAGCATAGCATGAAAATTCTTGCTGCTACACTCAGTAAATGAAAGCTTTATCATCAGAGAATTACTACAGAATAAGAAGAAAAGCTCCACACTAAGAAAATCAGATAACCTACTCTACCTCTGAAACTGTGTAGTAGTAAGATCTTCCACAAACTTCCCTGGACCTCTATTTCCCTTGTAGTAGATGAGGTTATTAAACCAGAAAATCCTTAAGATCCCTTCTAATTCGTTCACATATTCGCTCATGTGACTCTACAAAAACAAAGAAAATCTAAACATAACCAATGATATTCTTAGACTGCACTTTATTTAAAATAGCATTTTCATTCCTGTTGACTAAAAAAACAAGATATACAATTTCCCAGAATAGCTAGGGTTTCCTAACAATGCAGTAATGTACTACAAACACTGGCAGAGCCATGTGAACTTGGTGGGGGCAAAACTGTTTCCCAAATTAGTATGCCTGAAAAGACCCAGGAAGGAATAATGGGGCTCAGACAAGTGGAACAGTCTAAAGGCAGAGCTGACTAAAGGCAGCAGCACCACATTATGGCTGTTCTCCCACAAGTAATCATGCCAGACAGGTGTGGAAGCAACACAATGGATATGACCAATCAATGACCCATAACCTGCCCTGTTCTGTGGAAAGCACCATCTCTATGAAGACATATGGTTGAAAATGACTAGCTCGCTGCAGCAAGGTAGCAATTCCCTGTCCTTGTAAGGTGTACTACAACCAGTTTCTCTTAAGTTAAAAGATGCTAAAAAATATCAAAGAAAATAGACAAAGAAGCCAAAGTGGTATTAATGGAAATGAATGTGAAAAAGCAAGAACTGTGTCACCCTTGTGAGTTGAAGATACACATTGATTCAACATATCTATATTCCAAAATTTAAAGCCTTACATGGATTTTAACATTTCAAAATTCCTCTGCTAAATCATAAATAACTACAATAGAAGAATGATATATATAACATGGGATATGTATAAGGCACAGTGGTTTCTAATCCCAACAGTGCATGAATTATAAACCTAAAATGAAGAAAATCCCTATATGATTCCTTGAACCATGTCAAAAGAATCTTTTGGAGTAAACAATCAATTTCTTTGGAACCCAAAGTTGTGTTTTAAAAATGAAAATACTAGAGTCCAGACTTTATTTTTTAACTTTGATGATTAACTTTTCTTTTACATGTCTGATTGATTATGTTTACCGAGTTACCTTAGTTAATGAAGCGTGATGTCCCATTAAATACATCCACTGATGACAATTAATTCCTCAGAGCATGTTCTCTGATGATTGATCATATTTACCACTGTAGTAGAATTTTAGTGATGTAAATCCATAGCACAAAATACAAACTCTGGGAATTTAATTCAAAGAAAATGATTATTTTCTATAAGTGAAAGTGTTCACCAGCTCCACGAATGAGCTGTTGACTTTTCAACCAATTAATCATAATTTCACAAAACAAGCTATCAATCTACAAAGATATGTCAAATATCATTGGAAACTTTAGCTAGGAGCTCCCTGATTACATGGAGCACTTCTCTGTAGATACATTAGATCTACGTACATCTTGAGATGCATCCAGGTAAGCAATAGGAAATACAAAGATCTACAAAGAAAACTCAGAAATGTAGAGAAATATAAGGAATTCTGAATTTAGGGAAATCCCATCATCTCTTATTCATTTCTGATACTAGCCCAAATTGCCCCAAAGCAAGCTTTCTCACAAATCATCTCAGTAATAATGGGCTATCACAGAGACTTCTTAAGTGATCCTGATGACAATCGCACAGGGTTTCCCAGGAGATTAAAATCCATTTACATCATCATAGTGTGTGAAATTAACCAACATGGGAAGATTCTAGCTGGAAAGACCAAACACCTATTTAAACATAAATAGCCCCATAATGAACAATCAGCAAATGACTAAGGAACTCAAACCTGTAATTTGTAAAACAGATCTATAATTAGCAGAGTCTGAATAATACAAAGATTATTGTAGAGATTAGCATTCGATGTGGAGGGGTTAGAGGAGTGAAGTTAATGATACAAGTAGTCAATGGAGTATAATGAGAAAACACTTGTATTTCCCTCCACAATTCCTAACAGTTGCCTTATATCGACACATACAGAAGACTGAAGAGTATTTACCTACAGATTCATTCACTGAACATAGCAACACAGCATCTGCTTGGCCTTGAGATACACATTTATAGGGTTTTTCAAGGAACAGAATAACTTTTCTTGGTTCTTATATATTACTAAACAACTAAGAGTCTTTTAATAAAAAAAAGTGTTCATTTGAGTAGCCATTTAATGTTTGCAGGCTAATCACAGAGGCATCCTTGAATTTCATTCATTTAGCCAGTCAATAAATATAAATTAGCAGCTGTCAATGGTATTTTGTTTGTTTGTTTTTATGGTGCCTAAACCAGGTCATAAAACCAAATGAGCAATGACAGTCATTTTACATATTCAAGTAAAATATTCAACAAACTTTACTGAATCAAGCCCTCTACATCCCTTCCAAACCTAGAGGTAGTTTAAAAGGTTTTCACAACTACCGAGTAACAATAAACTTACAGAGGGCAAAAATATAATTTGCCTCTTCTATATCTATTTCAGATGTGATTGTTGAATCCTGACAGCAGGTGAAGGCAAAATAGCCCTACAAAAGTAAGTGAAATTCATTGGTTAGCTCAGTTATTGAATAGACGCCTAGTCATCTCAAGGGCCTGAATTAGTTCATCTCTCCCCTCTTTATCTAAGATATCGTCCATTGAAACCTGGTTCACTTGCATTAGCAATTTCTGTAACCCCCATAGTGCTGGGTTGGCATGTGGCAGATGACAAAATCATGAAACTGTATGTTCAGGGAGCTGGGGGGAAGGGCAGGACACCCTAACTAGTATAGGAACCTGCACATACGCAGAGCACAGGCTGCACGTACACACGATATAACTAATGATCTGTTTTCCTTAAACTAAAACTCTTGATTCAGACTGAGATTCCTGCTCTGATGTTGCCCAAGGGAGTGCTGGACATTAAGTCATCAGATGTACCAGGGGCAAATAACCAGGAAACTGTAAGTTCTGGGGATTGAATATGACAAATTCCAGAAACATCAACTGTGACAGGCTGTTCTGATGGGCTGTTCGCTTATGATTAACTGTCTTTGTTTAATTCATTATAAAAAGGCCAGCTCACGATGAGATGGCATGGCGGTTTCTTTAGGGTGCCATGCACGCCATTCTCCCAGATCAATGGGCATGGTAGGATGGTCTCTGCAAGGTGTTATGCCTGCCTCACTCTGAAATCAATGGCCAGTGATCTGAAAAATAAAAGATTCTACTCCTGTCTCTGCTTATCAGCATCTGTAATAACAGGCAGCAGCCCGAGAACCAAGGCCTATTCCAGTAACAGTTCCAGTCTTAGCTAACACCTTCCCTTGGTTTCTTCCCTCTTCAGCTTCAAAGATTCCATCTTCTGGTGTCTCTCTTCAATGCTTCTCCCTCTTCATTTGAGAAAGGCAGAAAGAGGTCAACTCTGGCTTAAGCATAAAGTACTTTCAGAGACTTTTTTTAATTGACCATCCCAGCTGTCCAAAAAAACTTGTAAGCAAGCACGTTAAATTATCTATCTGCTTAGCATAGGTATTCATGATTGTACAATGCGTATTGTCATTTGAATATCACACTTAAATACTTCAGATTTTTAGATATTCCAGAAATAACAGGCAAGCAAAATGTGCTGATTCTTATGATTATTATTTGCTCCAGTGTTAGTATTCTCTGTCCAATCCAATATCTCCCAATGTGGGGATTAAATACCAATTTAAACATTAGAATTACCTGTGGATAAGGAGCAGATTATTAGAAATACAAACTTTTAAGTCCCTATTTACCGAATCAGAACATCTTGGAGAGGACAACAGGAAGCTACCTTGTCAATAAAGACCCCAACAATCCCTTTGCATAAAGGATTTACTGTCAAATCAATGAACTTATATCTTCCCTTTTAAAAAGAAAAACTCAGTTTGTGATGACAAATGATAGAACTAATGTCAAGGACATGTCATAACATTACAAATGTACAAGAGGTTAATTGGACAAAGAGGCTTTATTCCTGCAATTCTACACAGTGCCTTCTATTTACTTTGCTGCCATAATAATGTTTTACACCATAATTTACTTGATATATGTATTCCCCTCACTGGGCTATCAGAGCAGTATCAGTGTCTCACTTTATTTTCACGATGCCAATATCAGTGTTAATTATATGTGTTGAAATGAAGGAATAAAAGAAAGAATAAATATTGTTTCTAGTAAGTTTACTCAGATATATGAGTTACTTAGAGAAATTCCACTTAAACTTGCCAGAGGAGCAGTACATCTTATTTCATTGTATCTAAGATGCCATTGATCATAAGACACACCATTATTTCATGTAATAGCAAGGATGGAAGACTAAAAAGTAAATGTGACACTACCATTGATTATAATATATACCTCAAATTCAAGACAATAAAAATGTAAAAAAGTGTATGTCTTAGTGTCCGTGAACTAGGGGACTTATTATATGGTACCCAGATAGCCAGAAAGAGTAAACACCTCTCCACAGAAAGTGTTTTCTTGATTGTTATCTGTTTTCTCCTGATTCATCATATTACCGCGTAAAGCAAGTAAGTTCCGTACTTCACTTCAGGAACAACAGTCTCAGGAACAAGTCTGAGACATTCAACAGAAAGACATTTTCCCATTAAACAGTGTCCAACGCATATGCAATTTGCTGTAAAATATGGGCCTCAACAGACCCCGACTCACTGATTATTCAAGTATATCATTTGTCTTTCCATCCAATGTGCAATTTAGGCCAGAGAGCTTGATAATACATACCTTAAATTCTATTCAGTGTTTAAATGGGTGTAATAAAAATAAGCGGGTGGGCCAGGGATTGAAACCATCAATTTAAATGAATTTTAAACCTAATTAGGTGACTAATTGTGCATCAGAACTTAGTCAGTGTACAACATGTCATGTATGGCTAATGATGATTTATTCTAAAATTCTTCATTCAGATTGCTTTATTCTCCATTTTGATGAGTCAAATCACTGAAAGACACTTCTTATTTTGAAAATTGTATCCTTTTTTAACTATTCCATGTCCCAAATTTGTAGAAATTTATAAACGTCATAAAATAAAATCCAATATTACCCAATGAAAAATAAGAAATACAAACTTAAAGCCCTCCCTGAAACCTTACACGTGGCACCGAATTGAAGCAGTAAATTCTGGTTCATTTTTGTCAAGCACAAAGAATTAAACTGGTAATTACTCATATCTCAATACAGAAAAAAAGGGCACTGTATGGCTAAAACTCCTTGCAGACCTCATAATATAGCAGTAAAAATAAACTCTTCAAATGTAATTTCATATGTCATTTGGGGCCCAGGGAAAAAGAGAGTAAGAAATTAAGCTAATTTTTACTTAACTGGTCCATAATACTATAAAGTAACATATTCACAGAACCTAGAAACTGGACATAGACATCTTTAAGGCAGTCACTGTTGGAATGTGGAATTGTGTTACCAAGGAATTAAAAAGTAGGTCATTACTCTTTTGAAAATTCACATGAATCAAACTTTTTTAAAGAGCACTTAAGAGATTTGTCTCTTCATCAGCTTTCATTCTTTAAATACTTGACATCACTGGGATGCAGCAGAGAAGATTGAAAGGCAGAAGAGGAATAGTCCTAACATGTGAATCCTAAGAAGATTCCTGACTTACAGGTGGAACACAATGCAGCTAAGAAAAAACTAAGGAGAAAAATGTCAGTCTCTTCTCTCTCCTTTTCCACTTGTGGTCTCCACTTTTGTTCATTATCTCCTTGAAACAAACACTCTCTTTTCTTTAGTAGCTGCTCTGCCATGTTCAACCAATCAGTACTTTTGCATTCAACGAAAGCATATGTAACATCAGGCTGAAAATGGGAAATTGCATTTTTATTCCAGTCCCATCACCCATGACCCCATTCTGTAACCACGGGCTAGTCAAATCCTTCTCTGAACCTCAACTTTCTGATGTATACGATGAACATAATACATACTGCACAGAGATATTATAAATAATAAAGATATATAAGAATACCTTATATTCACTTTGGCATATAGAATCACATTCAACTTGATCTTGGTATGTAGGTGAATTAAGTTGGACTCACGAGCCCAACAGACCTTTTAGAGCCAAAAGTCTAGCAGTAGAACAATTCAACAACCAAAATAAATCACATTAGTGCTGTGATAATGGACTTACAGGGACATCTGAGAGACACCTGTACTGGTTTAGTAAGAGGAAAGATTACTAAAAGATAGTTAGCCAGATCAACCAGGGAAGATTATACAGGAAGGAAAAAAAGTTAAATAAAGGAAAGTACTATTTCAGAAAGTGAAGGAAGTTACGGTTATAAAAGATTTGGTAACATAAATTCAATATGTACAAGAGCCCAAATACAAATATATATATATTGTTTTTCAGTCTGTTATAGAGTAATGAGAAATGAAAGACTTTTAAATGAAAGTTAGGCATAATCAGAATTCATACCTAGAATGATAACTTTGCTTTAGTTTGAAAAATGGACTGCAGTGGAGCAAAACTGAAGGAAAGGATCCCCACTGGAAATAAGTTAGGCTGTTCCAGAGGGGAGTGGATGGTGCGTGGCCGGGGCAGGAACAACTAATAACAGATGAACATAGATATGTAAAAGTGATTAAAGGTGAAATTAAAAGACGGTTGCTAATTTACTTGGAGGGAAGTAGGGAGAAAGAAGTCAGAAGGAGACGATTAAAAAAAATTGAGAAGTCAAGGAATCAGATTTCAACAACTGCTTGGAGACAGGGCCAGCCACTGAGGGAAGGGAGAGGAAGTGCAGTTTTAGGTATTCTTAGCATTCCTAGAAATCTTACAAGGCTGCTTCAGAGGCAGGTCAGTTCTCCACGAAAAGATAAATTGAAAATCAACTGGCACTTGGAAATATGAATGTAGAGATTAGGAAAGCATGTAGACTATTTCAAGATTATGTCTTTAATCTTTTATTTATAAACTCATTCTGGGGTTTTACTAGATGATCTTTTGAATCTAACAGGTCAGCTCATACTTTCTCAAAATACTGGGGCTCAAAAAAATGGTAAGAGAGGCCTCCCTGGTGGCACAATGGGTTAAGTAGCACTGTGAAGCAAACCGTAGCCACTACAGCATGAGTTTGATACCCACCACAGGCTAAGGAGGGGACCCACATGGCACAGCAGACCTCTCCTGCCTGGCACCCACCTCCCGCTGCTCCCCTCAGCAGTGCATTTCAATCCATCTGCCTGTTCTGCTCCCCACTCTGTCTCTGGTGAATCCTCTCACCACCCACACCTCTGTTTTGTACCCCAGTTCTTATATGTATAAATAAATAATTTTTTTAAAAAATGGTAAGACAATGCTGTAACTCTTCCCCAGAATACCCATAATTTCCCTGGAGAATGGTTTTCCTAATCTCAGTATGCAAAAACAACAAGCTGCATTTGTTATCTAAAGCACTGATTTTGTTCAATATGTGCTGTACATCTGCTATTTTCTCAGGACATATCTATGTCTAAGTCAATCCAAAAAAGATCACCACAGCTGATTACCACAGTGAACATGCAGCAGGTCGTCATCAAACATGTGCTTGTTAAGAATGTGATCTCTTTCAAAAGGAGAGATTCCAGGTTCCCAGCCCATCGAATGAAAGTTGGAACAGTGAGGGGAAGCTGGAGAGGAATCTTGGAGATACTTAGAGGAGACACATGGAGCAGAGAAATGTGAAAACCTCCTGCTTGCTTCTCAGTGTTGAAATCACACCACAGACTTGGAGAACATGGAAGGAGACACATAGAGACACTAGCAAGAGATGTGGATAAGCGACACTCTGGAGTGCTGACAGAAGCAGCCTTTATCTTGACTTGTATTTCAATTTTGCACTTTCTCTTCCACACTTGCCTAGCCCCTTTTACCCCTTTCCTATGGGTCCCACCAGAAAGTGCTTAGATTTCTGACAAGATTTCAGGCCTCAGAGGCCCTGATTTGGGCCAACCCTGTTTGACTGGGCATTTATCCATGAGGATACATGACTTTAGGTGTTTTACTAGGAAACTATTATACTTTCGTTTCTTCCCTCTTCTCAGTGCACACTAATTTTATTACAGTTCCTTCATACTAAGAGTATGTTTAGTCTTTTACATGGCAGATGGCAGAACCCATTTAGAGCATGCAGCTTTGGGGGGTCTTGGGGAGCCCCTCAATCTGCATACTAACAGCCTGAGGAGAGGAAATGAAAAATGGAGACCTTCTATGCTGTGGGGCTTAAAGGGAAGAAGCCTGGTTGTCTGTGTTCTATAACGCAAACAAATGTGCAGTCCAGCAACCCTGAGAGAATCTTCTGCAAAGAGCGCTTACACAAATGGCACAGGACATAAAGGAGGATGTACTGATCATAAGTACACAACCGCAAACAGCAACTGGAACTTTCCCCATTCATTTTCTGCTCTGGAAAACTCTGCTGGCCACTCTAGGCCTTCACCAATTTCTTTGTCAATTGCATCAGGCGCTTAAGAAAATGTTTTTCATAAACATTCTAGTAATGGATTTTCTCCTGGTATTTGCCATGTCCTTTCGGGTTTAAAAGATGCTTCGCCTTTGAAATTCATTTTCTGAGTTGCCATCCATGAGTAGCACTTAAATTTAAAATCAGCTTATAATTCTCTTCGGAGAAAACGGTAACGCTATGCTGCAGATGCACATTAATGAAGGCCAAAAAAAATCCCAACTCCAAACTCATTTCATTTCTCTTCCCATTTACATCTGAATCTGCATTTTGCTGCATTCTTTAAGAAGATTCCACATGCCACCTCAGGAATCAATTCTTTTTTGTACAAATCAAAGTGTACAGCTAATTGGCCCTATCTGAAGTCTATTTATATACAGTAAGTGAGGGTCATCATTTCTCTGACAAATAAATCTTTATCCACCTCCAGATATAAAGTATATTTCTGCCAGACAGTTTCCTTAGCTACAATATGTAGAAAATTAAAGATTAGATTCTTTGAACCAGTAAAACTCCAAATTATACTTTTCTCACCTAGTACATCTTCATAAGAATTTAGTCTCCTGCTTTCTTTATAACACAATTATATGTGTCATTAGATCGATAGCACATACAGAGAATGGTAATTAACATATAATAATGATACCTTCATCAAAATAATAATAACCACTTCTTATTGACAATATCCTGGAAAACAGAACTTTGCCAAATTCTCTGTTAAGAGGTTAACTAACACACTTTTTCTTTTTTTTTTTTATTAATTATATTTGACATCTCTTGTATTCCCCAGGGAGTACCCACCACCATTCCACCTGTGCACCATCACCTTAGTCCCTTGTGCACTTTCTGCCCTCATCCCCGTTTTTGCCCTCCCTTCTTTCCCCTCCCCACCCCCCACCATGGTCTCTTTGGTTTATCTGAGGACTTGGAATTAGAAAGCATGTCCTGGTTATCCAGGTGGGCTCAACAGAATCACTTGAGGGTCCTTAGGGAGCAAGAGCAGAAGATGCGATGAGAGAAAAAAAGGTGAAACCATATAGCTACTGGTTCAGGGCCCTGAGTTAGGTAGTTCAGGCAGCCTCTAAAAGCTAGAAAAGACAAAACAACATATTCCTCCCTGGAAACTCTGGATGGAATTAGCCCTGAGACCTTGACTGTAGCCCTGTGACTCATTTCAGATTTTTTGACCACCAGAACAGCAAATTAATAAATGCATATTGTTTTAAGCCAGTAAGTACATAGTAAATTGCTACAGCAGTCACAAGAAACTAATACAGCAAAGGTAAACATCAACTTCAAAAATTGATTTTATCTCTTTCCATTTTTCCAGTTTCCTTCTGGAAGATTTTGGTATTCATAATATTAACCTCCGTTCTTATGGTTTCCCAAAGATCCTGTCAATTGAGAGAGGTTGATAAAGATATATGTGTGTATGTGCATATATATATATGTGTGTGTATGTGTATATCTACACACACACACTCCATTTCCAAAATTCTACTTTATCTCCAGCATCTTATGTCACAGTCACTTACATCCTTCTCAGAGATGCCTGTTCTCATTTTACTTTTGCTCTCTACATCCTTTAATGTGACATCAAGTCTTCCTACCATCAGTATCTATTTTACCGATTCCTTCTATACTCCATACTTCTCTACTTCTATGCTTCTTCCTCTCTAATCTACTAGCAGTATCTCTTACTTAACTCAAGACTCAGCTTAAATGTATCTCCTTATAAGTCTTTCTTATTGCCCAGACAAGGTCAGACCTCAAGTGATACAATCATGTCACAGTTGTAGCAGCTACAATTTATTGAATACTTTCTGATTAAGGTCTGTCTTTCCCATTAAGTATAATCCTTGTGCAAGGGCAGTTTGCCTTATTTACAACTGTATTTCTAATACTGGATCAAGTGTCTGGCACATAGTATACATTCAATAAACCGTTGTTGAATAAAGGAATGACTTTTTTTTGTCTTGAAAAGTTTATTTAGGAAAAAAAGAGATAAAGACTCTCAGGTAGATGGTACCTGGGAGGGGCAGAGAGAGCCCAGGAATGACTTTATACAAGGCCTCAGTAATTTCTGTAACTTAGAAGAAAGTGAACCATTTCTTTATTCTTTTTATTTAAGATTTATTTATTTATGTATACAAGAGCTGGGGTACAGGCCAGAGTCGCGGGAGGTGAGAGGATTCACCAGAGACAGATGGGGAGCAGAACAGGCAGACTGAAATACACTGCTGAGGGGAACAGTGAACTAGGCAGGTGAGGTCTTCTGCACCATGTGGGTCCCCTCCCTGGCCGGCAGCAGGGATTGAACTCATGTTGCAGTAGCTGCAGTTTGCCTCACAGTGCATTGCTCAACCCGCTGTGCCACCAGGGAGGCCCCCACATTTCTTTATTCTGATACTAAATAAGGAAAGGAAAATATTCCTAATAATCAGAATTAAGATGACACAGCATATAGCAATCAACAGCATTGGTACCTTGTCTGCCAACATTTATAGTTTCATTCAAAACATCATAAACATTTATGTGTTTGTACATGCACACACACACAATGAATTTCATAGAGCCATTCTTTATGTTATGCTACTATAAAGGCTAAAATATTAAACTAAAATACCACTGAGTAGTATCAGTTCAACAGCTGGGTCAATAAACTGTAAGAGAATTTATATCACATTACAGATCTTAGTCTGAAACCAACTTCCCATCAGTGCAGTTTCGTGGATGTAACCCAAGGAATAACTCAGGCACACTCAGAAGGGCCTCACACTCAGTTTAACATTTTACTATTACTATTTTGAAGTTCTTGATAATTATTGTGCAGTGCATATTTGGAATCTACAAGTTCACCTGGAATCTGCAAATTATGTAGCCAGTCCTGTTCCCCATGGACAGATATATTCCACAACAGTTTTTAAGATTTGACTATATATCAAGCATTCAAAATACAAATAAGATGATGTGTGCAGGGCCTCTCGGTGGAACAAGGGGTTGAGCACCGTACTGTCGGGTTGGGCTTCTGCAGCCACTGCAGTGTGAGTTTGATCCCTGGCCAGGAAGGGGGCCCACATGGCACAGATGACCTCTCCTGTCTCACCCACTGCTCTCCTCAGCAGTGTATTTCAGTCGATCTGCCTGTCCCGCTCCCCACTCTGTCTCTGGTGAATCATCTCAACTCTCCTCACTCCCCCTTCCTTCCCACCCCCCACCGTCTCTGGCCTGTACCTCAGCTCTTGTATGCATAAATAAATAAAATCTTTTTTTAAAAAGATGATGTGTACAAAGATAATACAGAGTCAAAAAATATTTATAAATGATACAAAATAACATGACAAAGTCCATAATGGAGACAAATGAAAAGGATTAAGAGCTAAGAGACGTTAAGGATTCTCCTTGAGAGAACTGAGAACGCCTTCTCAGAAGAGATCACATTTGAGCCAAATCTTCAACTCCTCTGAGAAAAGTCACTTCTAGTGAAGTGATTAAAATTACTTAATAAGAGGACAAAAAAGATAATAGAACTGTCCCCAATTACTTTTTTAGGTCAGAGGATGCACAGATTTGTTCATTTCATCACTCTCAAGAGCAAGACCAAGTGAGCTTTTCCACTACAACCCAAACAAGGAACAGATGAATCATCCAATTGTTTGCGGTTTATGATGCCCTTGGTAGGTGGGTAGGGAGAGGATGGTGAGCACAGAGCACGGGGCATCTGCTGTGCTAGCCAGAAAAGGACAGAAGCAGAGGCATAGGCACTGAGTGTGCGCAACAGAACAGAGCACTCTGTAGTTTTCTAAGTACCCGAAGTAGCTTAGCCAAGACACTCCCTGGGTTGTCTCTCCTTCCAGAAACTTCTCCAAGATCACCTGCAAGCTCTCTGATATAACTCTGGTAACTTTTTCTCCTTCTCTCAGCCCCTCTTAATCTCAGAGTAATCCTTTCCTCTATAACTTTTTCCATTATTTCTCAGAGAGAAGTCTTCTCTCCCTTCTCAAATTCTATTTGCTTTCTTCGCATTATTTTTTTATGGCATGGTTCGGCTATGAGCCCAAATCATTAACAATTAAATAACCACCACTCCTTGCCTTAGGGGAGAGAAGGCTTAATATTTAAAACATCCCTAGAGATGAAGGGTAATATTTGTTTTCTAGCTCCCTAGTGTGGAGAAGTAAAGCTAAAGAGTTAACTCTCCCTCCAAACGACTGGGTCTGTGGAGCACAATGTGAGATTCTGGCTCAGGGCTCTACCTAGGCTCGTTCAGCACAAGTAAGTTCTAATGGCTAAAATGGAAATATAGGCTCCGAAAGAAGAGTTCAAAGAGGGTCTGACCATCTCTTGCAGATCTAGATGCTTTGGAGGATTTTTTTCAATAAATATCCCTGTGTCAATTCGATAGCCAGATTTGGGGGGTGGGGTGGGTGGGGAGACCTTGATACCTACTGCGTACTGAGAACATAATCAATAGATAGACTACAAATCTAAGTGTGAAAGACAAAATGTTTCTAATAGGAGAGATACAGACCAATACCTTCATGACCTTGAAACAGAAACTCTTCTTTCAATCTGTGCATTTTATTTTTTCAGTCTTATTTTTAAAAATTCCTGATTGATAAATAATGGGCTACTATAGAGAAAACTTAATGATACTTTGTCACTTAGCAACAGAATGAAGGACTGAATATTTAGACAAGTACATGTACCCAGACCAAAAACATAAATTCATGTCTATGGTGTCCAATAGTCAAAGTAAAAAATTTTGTGTGCTACCATAATTGTCAAAGGACTTTAACAAACTGGATTTGAACACACACACACACACACACAAACTGCAGAAAGAACCCTACTACAAATACAAGTCATCCTGTATCCTCTAGAATAGAACTGCAACTATGAATCCAACACACATCTGATACATTTGTGCCCCAACCCCTCACTCCACCCCCGCCCACCCTACAAAATAGACACCACTGCAGGCATTTGCATCACAGCTATCTGAGTAAGGACAACTACACAGTTGATCTCTGTAGATGCACAACCTCTATACTGAGCACACTGTCAATTTTAAATGAATGACTACATCTTGGAGCAGTTTCTGCTTTGTTCTAAAAATAAGGAATTGTCACAAATTTGTGAATTTGCATGTCATCCCTTGTGCAGAAGTCATGTTAATCTTGTCAATATCATTCCACTTTTAGAATATGTGCTGCCAAAGAAAGCACTAGGTATTTCTTAAACAGGACACAAAAATCTTTGATTATAAAGGGTAAAATCTTGATAAAAAAGACTACCATTGGAATTTATAATAACTGTTCCTTAAGCTACTATTAAGAATCTCAGTAAGGAGATGAAGAAGGATCACAGAAAGAGTCAGGATCGATATACAAGGGACAAAGAAAAATCATAAGCCACAGAAAAGTTAACCTTTAGGGTTAGCAAGAGAAAGATGTCAGTGGTCAACATTCAATATATAAAGGAAAAAGCATAGAGGAAGCAATAGCCAGTTCATACAGGTGTAATATCCCATGGGTCTAGTCTCAGAAAAATGGCAACGAGGATCAAAATCAATACTTCTGGTGGCTGCAGTTCTCCCCACAAGATAGAAAGCAGTCTTGCATAAAGCTTGTCCTAGACTACTGGAGAAAACACCACCCAAACGTCTTGAGTGTTTTATATGTCAACACAGTTCATTCCCTCTGATAGAGGTGCAGTGAAGGGTTCATAGACATCTTTTTAAAAAAGCAATTTATGTAAACAGAGAGTCAAGAAATCAGTTACACAATCTGACTTTCAAGGAGCTTGTAGTACATCAAACAAATTGTTTAATTGATTTTTGTAGCCATTAGGGTAAGACTGCTGTTTGTTCATAACTACTGCTTAGATTATTGCTTTGGTAGTAAATTTATCTACTGAAAGTGGCAGTTTTTAATCAATTACCACTATATTGGTCACAAATAGATGATATGACATATGTTTCCAATGAACACTGAGTTCACATTTCTTTTTATTCCATGTTCTCATTTGTCTTAGGTCCTCTGACTCAAAGATTTATCTAATTCACATAAACAGCTCATATGCCCACATTAGCAGCCTTCCTTTATATTTTCCATTATTTACACTCTGTAAATTTTTAATCATTCTCATTGTCCCTAAGGATTAATGACCATTTAAATTTTAAGTTGAACTGGTGTTTTGTCTTGAGTTTTCAAGTTCTAAAAGAATGATGAACCCAATGTAATGTAAGTCAATATTTAACATGCACACATCCTGGAATAAAAGGATTCCACTCAGTTTAGTTATTAGAACTTTATGACAGCATCTGTCTTTCAATTTCACTTTTAATGGGAGTTTTTTTAAATAGGAGTCTTGCATTGCATCATCCAAGAGAATTTAGGAGATGGTATAAATAGATATGTAGTGAATGGAAAACAACATATTAGCAAAGTATAAATGTCCTTTCCCCTACAACCAGAAAGAAACACCACTTCAATTTTGACTTTCAGGAAAATATAGGAAACTATAATTGCACACACAGCACAAAAAATTATTCATTCATCTATAATCTGGCAACTTATAAGAAATGCCTATGTTTATTAATACGAACATATTTACAAATCAAGAGAGATAGCATGGATAGTTTCTTAGTAACATATTAAATTCAAATAAACCTATACATAATGAATTAATTTTATAAAAATAGGGCAAATAACCTAAATAAGGTAAAGGAGCTCATATGAACTGCAAAGGAAAACAGTATCAATCTTGTTTGTTTGTCTTCCAATGGACTTCAGGTGGAAATAACAAGCATATACAACTCAATTTTATCTTTCATTATTGAATCAATTTCAGTTTTAGGCAAGCAGTTGACCAAGATAACTTTTTTATAAAAGTTTCCTTTTATATAAAATGAACCCAATACTATTTTCTCAAAAAGTCCATGTCTTTTCTCAACAATGAAACAAGCCTAATCTCGACATTTCCAACTCCCTTTCATATTTTATATTCTACTTATTATTTCATCTATTGGAATTCTAATAGGGACCTCATTCTAGAATTTTTAATTAATTTATTTATTTTAACTGAGGTTATTTTGGGATTCTCCATCAGGTATTACCACCATAGTTTACCCACCACCAACTCACCCATATCCCTTCCCTCTTTGTTCTCCTCTCCTCCTCTCCCCTGGTTCCACAGACAGCTATCAAAGGTTAGATTTTCAGCTTGTCTTTATCTCAGATTTACTTTAGTTATTTTATATTCTACATATAAGTGATACCATCTGGTATTTATTTTTCTCCTCAGTTATTTCACTTAGCATTATACTAAGTGTCCACAAGTGGCATAAGTTTGTCTTTTTTGATCACTAAGTAATATTCCATTGTTATATGGAATGATATATGCTATATGGAAAGATATGATATATGCCATATCTTCTTGATCCATTCATCTATGCTGAGAAAGTTAGTTTGTATCTAGCACTTATTTCTTGTGCCTGTCATGTCCATCATGCTAAACAGAAACTGTTTAAAGAGTCTTATTTTAAGTTCCCAAACAAATTGCTTTTCCTTGAAGCATTCATTTTCAAAATATTATTTCACTACTAAAGGCCCATGTTTATCTTAATGATCTCAGCTTAGAAAATGTAAGCAAATAAATACTTTATAAATACTAAGCTAATGTGCACTAAAATAATAACTAGTAAACTACTGGACTCCATCCCCTGTGTACTTAAAAGTCAGTGAGAATTCAACCCAATATTCTGCAGTTTGATGGGCTCACCAACAAAATGATAGATCGGGGACTAAGAATTTAAATGGCCACTGTCCTCCAGAACAATGAAATTCTGTGATGGTGGGGTATGTTCCACCATTTCTCTCGTTGATTGAAAGCACTCTTGAATCATGTGCTCTTTTCAGAAGCCAAGTGTCTTCTGCCTACAGTGAAAAATCCCCAGGATAGAGTTTCAGGTGCTAACAATGATTAAAAAATCAATGGGCACAAAGCAACACACCACTGACTGGGAGAAAACCTTTGCACACAACACTACTGACAAGGGACTCATCACAAAGATCTACCATCACAAAGAGCTGACCAGACTAAACAAAAGTAAAGTAAATAATCCAGTCAAAACCTGGGCAGAATAGCTAAAAAGACATTTCTCCAAAGAGGAAATGCACATGGCCAACAGGCATATGAAAAAATGCTCAACATCTCTTGTAATCAGAGAAATGCAAATCAAAACTGTAACAGGGTGGTCCTAGGAAAAGGGGAAGTTCCAAAATCCTGGTTTTGCCCTAAGTGGGTGGAGCTGAGAAGGAAAAGGAGATTTCTGCAGAGAGGAGAGAGAAGAA
Organism: Galemys pyrenaicus; assembly: GCA_019455555.1. Taxonomy (NCBI): domain Eukaryota; kingdom Metazoa; phylum Chordata; class Mammalia; order Eulipotyphla; family Talpidae; genus Galemys; species Galemys pyrenaicus. The sequence goes on from JAGFMF010011828.1 coordinate 4,515,898, forward strand.
GGGAAGATGGAGAACAGCAAGGAGACCTGGAGGAGGCATGTGGAGCAGAGGGACATGTGAAGAAACTGTGCTTGCTTTTTGGTCTTGGACTGGTTGG
>JAGFMF010011828.1:4516081-4529104 GCA_019455555.1 Galemys pyrenaicus
TGTATGTTTGTCTTAATGCGGCGGATGGCAGAACCCATTCAGAGAGGGCAGGCTTGGGGGTTCTGGGTGCTCCTCTCCCTGCCCTGTAACAAAACCACTATGAGATACCACCTCACCCCAGTGAGAATGGCACATATCAAAAAAAAAATTAGCAACAAATGTTGGCGGGGATGTGGAGAAAAAGGAACTCTACTACACTGCTGATGGGAATGCAAACTGTTCCAACCACTATGAAAAGCAGTGTGGCAGTTCCTCAAACTACTAAGAATGGAACTCCCATATGATCCAGCAATCCCACTCCTAGGAATATACCCAAAAGTCACAAAAACACTGATTCAAAAGAGTACCTGCACCTCTATGTTTATTGTAGCACTATATACAATAGGTAAGACCTGGAAATAACCTAAATGCCCAAAAACAGATGATTGGATCAAGAAGATGTGGTACATATACACAATGGAATACTATTTTTTCAACAATCAAAAAAGATAAACTAGAGTCATTATAGAAACATGGATGGAGCTACAAGGGATTGCGCTCAGTGAAATAAGTCAGAAGGTAAAAGAATAATACCAGATGGTTTCATTTCTAGGAGGAATATAAGGGGACCAAATAAGGGACCAAGGAAAAGAATAATAACAACCAAAAAAAACCAACAAAAACAAAAAGACAAAGACAAATCAGAAACACTTTGTGTGGGGGTGGGGAAGGAATGGGATAAGGGCAGAAAGGGCACAAGGACTAAGGTGATGGTACACTGGTGAAATGGTGGTGGGAAATCCATGGGGACCACAACTGATGACAAATATATATAAATAAAGAAAAAGAGAAAAAAATCAATGGACAGACTTGAGGATATGGGATATAAGAGGAAAGTGACAAATAGGATATGCTACAAAAAGGAAAAGTGGCAGGAATTATAAACAAACCCAATATCATCTCTCCCACACCCAGGTCTTTACAAGTAGATGTGATTCACAGTTAATGATTGATTAATTTTATTCCAATGAACCATCATATCTCCCTCTTAAAACGTTTCATGAGAACATAGTGCAAGTCCCTGAGTAGGAGAGAATATAAGACTAGAGAAATAGTATAGATTTTCTAGAAACTTACTAGTAAGATAAACGGAAATAATAACTCCCAAACAATGAATATGTAAATATCAGCACATGAAAATATGCTTACTATAACCTGTGTATTAAAATTTCATTGAAATTTTAGCATGCCTGAATCCTACAGATTCTTCAGTCTGGTCCCACTACTGAGTTGGAGAAAGATTAAGTGGGTTGTCCAATGTCCCATGACTTAAAATTGGCACCAAAACTACTGATATTGACAATAAGAACTCGAAGTAATTAAAGAAAGTAACTTGGTCAATATGAAGCCAAGACAGGAAAGAGGTCATTAGTTCTCTTTCAATACATTTACCTTATTATTGTAATCCCCAAATGCAATGGCAGTGGGTGGATCTGTGTTTATCCTGTGAAACCATTTTCAGCAGAATCAGAATGAGACCCTGGTTTTGCTACTTTCAGGTTTCAGAATGATGAGCAGCAGGAAACCAAAAGCCTGTTTTGAATATGCCATGACCCATTTTTACTGGTTAGAACAACCAGTCATCATATAACAAGGTTTTGAAAAGATCTGCCTCTGCTATTTACTCTTCATTTGTGAAATGAGTTGGGGAAGTTCTCACATATTAGTATTTGTGAAGAGAAACTGAAAAGAAATAAATGACTTTTATTCTGCTTTGAAACAAACAATCTTGCTATGAGAAACATGCCTTCGTTCAAAGTAAATAGCATAGAACACAGCCAGTTCTTGGAAAGATAAAGAGAGGAATAAGGACATGTTGTAAGAATGCCACAAAAATATAAAGTCATTTTCTTTAGTGTTCATAGGGGAAACTAAAGGGAGAAAATACACAAAATTATTTCTCAAGTAAGTAAATAAAAATTGTATTCACTGTCACAATATTGTGGACTTTGTGGCTGTTATAATTTTCAAGTAAAAAGAGTACTTCAGAATCATGAAGGTTTCTGAAAGACCTCAAGAAAATTATTGGTCCATTAATAAGAATGACATTTATCTTCTCAGAAAAACCAACAAGATCCAAAAAATGTTCATTCATTAAGAAATTCTGAAAACTCATACATTATTAACATGAATAGTAAAAGACATGGATATTAGAGAAATGAATAGAGGAAATATATGAGGTGATAAAAGCTATACAGTATGATTTCCTATAGTAAATCATTTCATGTAAATATGGTCAAAATTTAAAAAGGGAAATCCAGTAATGTTTATCGCTAGGTATGAACACACCCCAAATGTGTTTGAAATATGCATTATATAAAATCTTTCCTGATACAGAAACCCAATGGAGATGGAGTTGGGGGACAGAGTCTAACTCTCTTATTCGAAAGAAATTGTATTCCTTTCATTTAACCAAGTGCCTAGTTTATAGCTAGTAGTCAATATATATTTGTTGTAGAAAATGAGAGAGGGAACATTTGCTTTTTAAACACAGAATCTAAACTGATGAGCTAATCAAGAGAAGACTATAATGGATTTAGGAATAAGGAAGAACTGATTCATTAGTACATAAAATTCTAAATTAGTGTCATGAATATTTAGAAGAGAAATTTTCTTGGAGAAAGGTTGAACAGGAGTATTCATCCATATTAAAAGTATACAAGCATTAAGATGGACAAAATTAAAATTAAACTTTCCTTTTGTATGTTACACCAGTCTAATACTCTTTGGTCAACTTAACTTGAAACTTAGTCCCAGTTCATCAATTATATAGGAAATAATAATGAAATAATATTACTGTGAGTTTTAGTCTCTAACTAACATATTTCCTATCTTCTTATAAATGGGAAACTTTTTCAGGAATCATCTCAAATCCATATAAATACTTTACTCTTTACTCCTCCAGCCAAGGTGGAGGCTCTTGGTACAATACTGCTGAGGAACACACCCAATTCTTCTGACCAGGAAGAGCACGTGGTGCCAAACCTGGTCTGCAGTATTAAGTAATTTTTCAAAATTAGCTTGATACAAAAGGTGCTCAATTAATTTTGATTAAATGAATGTTATATAATTAAGTGAGTAAGCTAAACATGTTTCTTTCCATTTCGGTAGTCATGATATTAGGACACTGTAACTCTGGCCTGCCTTTATTAACTTACTAAAGGAAGCTTATCTTCAGCAGATGATAACGATGCTGAGACTAAAGGGAAACAGAGACACGCATAACTAAGAGATGGAGAAATTGTGTGTGTTGGGGTGGGGGGGACAAGGGGAGAAAAGAGAGACTTCATGAAACCCTCCCATAATTTCACAATTTCAGGTTTTGTAATTAATAAATTCTCTTTTTGCTAAAGTTGATCTTGTTACAGGGCAGGGAGAGGAGCACCCCAGGACCCCCAAGCCTGCCCTCTGGGTTCTGCCATCCGCCGCATTAAGACAAACATACAAAACCTTTCTTTAATGGAAAGGAACTTTAATACAACTAGGGTACAATAAAGAAAGATCAAAGAATATAGTTACTAAGTTAAGCATCCAAAATTACCCATCTCCTTGAGTGTAAAAGTCCAGCCAAATAGGATTGGCCCAAAGCAAGGCCCAAAAACCTGCCACACATCTAAAGGACCTGTAGAGACGCACAGAAAAGGGTCAGAAAGAGTCAGACAAATCCGGGAGGAAAAGAGCAAAATCAAAAACAAGATGAAAGCTGCCATTGTTCACCTCCCCACAGGTCTTTCACCCACATTTGTTCCAACCAGTCCAAGACCAAAAAGCAAGCACAGTTTCTTCACATGTCCCTCTGCTCCACATGCCTCCTCCAGGTCTCCTTGCTGTTCTCCATCTTCCTTTCTTCCTTCCTTCTCTCCTCTCTGCAGAAATCTCCTTTTCCTTCTCAGCTCCACCCACTTAGGGCAAAACCAGGATTTTGGAACTTCCCCTTTTCCTGGGACGACCCTGTTACAATCTGAGTTTCTCCTACTCGTCCAAAGAAGCTCATGAAAAATACAATAATTGGTGACAGTACTTTAATACACCCCTCCCAGTACCCAGTAGAAATAAGGGTGCTCAACAAGCAATCGTCATAGATTTAAATAAAATGTATTTCATTATAGATGTAAATAAAATTCAAAATTACTGTTGGAATAAGCAGAAAATTTTGCTCAGAGTGCATTTTCAATTCATAGTTGCTCTTGCATTAAGCCTAATAACATTACTTTAGGAAAAAACAGATAATATTAAGTCCACATATACTGCATATCCTGCATTATATAGAAGTCTCTAAAAAAAACTGTTTACTATCTTATTTTCATAATTTAATGCTTTCATATAGTATTAGAAACACAATTTATTAGCAACCCCTTTTTGCATTTCCTTTTTTCCTTATTGTTTTGGAAGGCTATTATAAATTTATCATCAGCTGATGAGCTTTATCTTCTGGACATTAACAGAATCATAAGCTCAGTTTACCACAGGGCCACAAAAGAGATTTTACTCAATGAAGATTTGAAGATTATCTCAAACTGGGCCTCCCTGGTGGCACAAGGGGTTTAAGTTGCAGCACTACAAAGCTATCCACAGCCACTGCAGCATAGAGTTCAATTTCCAGCCAAGAAGGTGACCCACACGGTACAGCAGACCTCTCATCTCTCACCTGCTGCTCCCTTCAGCAGTGTATTTCAGTCAATCTGCCTGCTCTGCTCTCTACACTGTCTCTGGTGAATCCTCTCACCCCCTGCCCCCGCACCTCTGGCCTGCACCCCAGTTCTTGTATGAATATATAAATAAATCTTAAAAAAAAAAAAAAGACTATCTCAAACTGTGAGATAGTTGCTGGTGAAAATAATTCCCCTTATCAGCCTTTGGGAATCAAGTCATATCTGAAACTCTGTCTGAAAGTATAGAAGATGAATAGGAAGAAAACACCTCAACTATAATTCAACATTTATCTGATGATTATTTCTGGTGCATTCACCATAACAGAAGTCTGTTCTAGGTGCTAGAGATATCCATGAAAAAAGCAGAAAGGACCCTGCTATCATAACCCTGACATTCCAATTGGAGACAGAGATAACAAAGTCAATGAATGAGATAATTTCAAAGAGAGATAACAAAAAATACATAAAATTTAAAAGATACTATATCAGAAAAAGACCAGCTTTGGGAAATCCACTCTTGGGAGATGATGTTTTAATTAAGATCTGAATGAAAGTTACTGGGCACACGAAAATCTGGGAGACAAGCCTTCTTACCAGAGGGAAACTGATGTGCAAATGCTCTGTAGAGGCAGAACTTCTAAAATGCAAGAAAAGTAGCAAGAGGGAAAAGAGGTAGGTAATGGCAGAGCAGTTCAGGAGGCTGGCAAAGCTGGGAAACAATGTAGTGTTTTAGTAAGGGGGGATGACAGGATTTAATTTCCCATTCAGAAAGGTCCCTCAGAAGGTTGGACTACAGGGTTCCATATTAGACTCAGGACACTGGTAGGAACTCACTGTGAGAGTTCAGGGAAAACATGTCAGTAACTTGCGCTAAGAGACTGAGGTGAAGAAAAGTGGACTAGTTCAGGATGCTTTAGGAAACAGATGTATAAAGAAAAGTGGAATCAAGGAATCTCGTAACTAAAATACATCTGACAAATTTTAAGAATGTGACCAAATCTCCTAGTTAAACTGAATCGTTACATTTATTCATTCTCAGAACACTTAATGTCATAAAGAAAAATGACTAATCCAACCAATATGATTAAGAATGTAATTTATAATATGATCAACTTCTCTGGCCAAGAACAATAATCACTTTTTTTAAAGTACATTATTAAGGAGACCCAACTCCTACTTTGAATATTTTATCTTTAAATGAATGGTTAGGGCCTCCCTAGTGGTGCAGGGGTTAAAGTCTCAGTGCTATCAAGTTATCACCAGCCACTGTGGAATGAGTTCGATCCCTGGCCAGGGAGCTGACATATATGGCACAGCAGACCTCTCCTGTCTCACCCGCTGCTCCCCTCATCAGGATATTTCCTTAGATCTGCCTGTTCTGCTCCCCACTTTGTCTCAGGTGAATTCTTTTATCCCTGCACCTCTGGCCTACACCTCAGTTCTTGGATGTCCAAATAAATAAACTTGTGGTTACCAGAAGGGAAGAGAAATCAGGTTAAAGAGGTCAATTTATATGGTAAAGAATGGAATTATTTTTTTAGTGAACTTAATGTTTTATATACATATGTTGATTTATACTAAGGAACACCTGAAACCTATATAATGCTACAAAACAGTGTTACTTCAATCAAAATAATTGCAAAGGTATTTTAGATCTTTAAGCTGATAACTTACACACCCTTATGCAGAAATCCTCTATGAACTCCTTTAGTCCTTTCCCCCTAACATAACCTGTATTATAAAAGTCAACATCTCTACTTCTCTACCAAAAAAAAAAAAAAGAGAGAGAGAGAGCGAATCTTAAAATGTCATTTTCTTGGGAAAATGTTAAAATCCCTTTCTAGATCTTGAATGGTTTCTTTTCCCGAACACATCTGGTAGCCCTTTAATAGATGTTTTACTAGACAATACTTGTGAGCAATGAGGTATTTAAATATCATATTTTAAAATCCACCTTCTCTCTGACTATTTACCAAAGTGTTACCCTCCTACCCAAGAGCATGAGGCATCTGCTTTCCCACAGACCCTGGAACAAATCTGGAAGTGGATTTTTTATGCTTAAGTGTAATGGGAAGCCTGTCATTTTTATGTGTGTAAGAAACAGGGTGATTTCCCCCCAGAGCTTCCCTGATGGGAACTCTCCTCTTTCCTTTTATAAGGAATAGCTATTGACAGCAAAGTCCTTTAAAATGTTGAGGCTGTGGGGCTTTTTTCCACATTATCTCATCTTCGCATCAAAACTAGAAGCTCCTAGACCAATGTTAATAACCACCAGAAGGTGTTAGAAAAATATTTGTCTAATAAATTACCGCATCCATTTAATTAACAAACAAGCCCGATGGATGAATAATGAAAAGGTGCTTTGATGACTAAGATTTGACTTTGAGGGCACTCCCATTTGGGCCAAAGTATTCTTTTTAACTTTCAATTCAGTCAGATTTGCATTAGAAAGCCTCCTTTGTGCAAACACTCCAGGGCAACTTTGCAAAGTCACTTTGAGAGTAAATGCCATCAAATATTAATAAGATAAGCCAAGGGAAATAAACTTGTAGTTTATCCAAGATAAAAAGAGCATTTCCCCTGAAGTATGAATACATACAGGAATTTAAAGTCCCCTTCTAGACACCAGACAGAAGCAAGGGTAGCAAAGCCAACCAGGAAAAGCTGAGTGGGGCATACTGGTAAGAATAAATAGTTGGCAACTCCCTGAAATGATGAACAGGGACCTTCATCTTTAGAAAAGGCAAATGTTACAGGGCAACCCCAATGTGAAGTGGTTGGCCTGACTGTGGGTCCTCACTGGGCACACTTATAAAGGACTTAGAATGCAACTGCAGGCGCACACAAAAAAAGGTGAGTAAAGAGTTTATTTATAAAAAAGGGAAAATGGAAAGAGTTATGAATAAGCCAAGGAGAAAGAGGGATAAATTGGTGAATGCATCCTACCAGTTTTGCTGAGCTGAGACACCCCCAAGAGCATGCTGAGGGCTGATGAAAAACCATCCACGCCCAAAGCCCATATGTCTGTGTATATACAAGCCAGGCTGCTTAACTCCCCCCTTAGCTCCCCACAACCCTCCCTTGGGTGGTGATGTCATTATGGGGTTTGTAGTCCTTGGTGCCTTAGATCTCTTTGGCCTGGGGTGGGGGTGGCGCCCATAAAACCTGAATCTGTGGAGTTAGTTCAGGACATCCTCTCCCCCCCCCCCAACTATTCCCCTCATCACTTTTTGTCACCTTTTCTATAATGATGTAGGTCAAATGTTTGTATGCTAGGGTACAGCCTCAGATGACATCTTTTTCAGGGTTCCAGTGTGGGGGGAAAAAAACAACAGTCACCAGGCATTATGCAGTGTGACAAAAGTCCTCCATTCCTAGAAAATAGTTCATCCTCTCATGCCAAAAGAAAAAGCATCTGGGGGGCATTAGCCAAAACAAAACATTTCACATTGGGGTTGCCCTATAATGCTACTATTTTTCCCACTAGATTTTCTTCCCAAAATATACATATATCCATATCTAAATATATATTTCAGGGCCTCCCTGGTGGCCACTGCAGCATGAGTTCAATCCCTGCTGCTGGCCAGGGAAAAGTCCCACATGGTACAGAAGACCTCATCTGCCTAGTTCACTGCTCCCCTCAGCAGTATATTTCAGTCAGTCTGCCTGTTCTGCTCCCCATCTGTCTCTGGTGAATCCTCTCAAACCCCCCCCCACTATGTGTCTGGCCTGTACCCCAGCTCTTGTATGTATAAATAAGTGAAACTTTAAAAATATATATATATATTTCAGCAATCCTACAATTGCATATTAACTTCTAAATAACTTAAGCCCTCTAGGATCTCTACACACATCTAAAACAACTTCACATATTAAACAGAAGGGATATCCCAGTCCAAGAGCAATAACAAGTGAGCAAATGGAAAGAGAGAAATCCCACATGACTCCACTCAAATGATAGCTTCCTTATAAATTATGAAATGTATTTTATTGCATCAAAATACTAAACACTAAATAAGGAATCAGTGAGTCGTGACACAGGAATCATGTTTTCTAGCTCCTCCCCACAAGGCATCTTCCTGCTTACATCAGAGAGGAGAGTCATTACCAGTTCAAGGACTGGTCTCACTCCTTACCTAAGTGTGGCAATAACTACAGCATTGGGATGAATGTCAAAAGAGATGAACTTTAGTTCTAACTCTACAACCCATTAGGCATTGATCTGAGACAAACCATTTTACTTATCTGGAATAAAATTACTACTGAGACCAATCTCAGCCTTGACAGAGTAATGGGTCGGACCTACATGACTTAAATGTCCCCCCACAATCTTTGATAAATGTTAATGTCATATAAATAAAGAAGCAGTACACCAACTTTAAGTATGACTTACAGGAAACACAAACTACCAACTAGTTAATAATATGGTATGAGTAACTGTTTTCACATTTTCTCTGACAATATCCAGGACAGCCCCATTCCTGGCAGAGACTGTGGTGAAGAATGTTACCAAATGGAGCTACTTTAAAGGAATGAAAACACGCAGTGGCCAGGATAAAAATACTAGGAACAATCTAAGAAGGAATATCAAGAATCAAGTTGGGGTATTGTTTCTAAAAGTTTCTACAGGTTGGTAATCCTCATGATGTTCATTTTATAAATATTAAATATTAAGTGAGCTCAGTAATGCCATTCATACTTCCTGGCCACTAGGGGGAGCCAGCAAAGCCCCATATTCATCAACGAAAATAAAATTGTTTCAAAGGCAATTCTGTATTTATTGAAGGGAAGGAATTCTTTGATTTTATGGAGCCACAAGAACCCTGACCAGCAAACTATTCTTGGAGTAGAAGGGAAAATAAAGTGGGTAAAGGGGGTTAAATGTATGTTGACGAATGGGAACCAGACTTTTGGTTATGATCATGATGTAGTGTTTACAGGAATTGAATCACAATGCTGTACACCTGGAACTTATATAATGTTATTAATCGATGTTATTGAACTAAAAAAATCTATCTAAAAATAAATAGCATCATTGTTCGCAACGATGAAAGAAAATTAGATTTTTTTCAGCATAACTGTCCTTTAAAACCTCATTTGCCAGTCAGATTAGCAGTTCTCTGGTCTTGCCCTGCACACCATCTTCACACCCTCTCTGGATCTGAGGAGCCCCCGCCACCCTGAGAATACTGTATATCTAGTCTCCCATAATGTACAGAAAGAATGAACCACGAAACTTACAAATAAACCTAAGGTTTAACTCTTAAATATTTATAAGCTGAAAACATCCAGGTTAGACAATAAATATTGTCCTATTACACCAAATAAAACCCAGGGCTTCAATGGGAAACAAGTCCTTATGTAATCACGAAAATAAAGCCCTTTGAACTGTGATTAACAGTACACAAAATATATGTAATATCTAATAACTATAAATCATTTCACTATAATTAAAAACCAGTTAGATGTACAACCAATGGTTACCTTTAATAGCTGATTTGCAGTTGATTAACATGGATCCACCTTTAAATAACCACTTTATCAGTTTTCTTAAGTATTAAGAAAATGTTTTAAACCTCATAATACAGCAAATATATTCTAATGTGGTCACTGATGAAATTTTTTATTTAGTCACTTTGCACTTTAGAAAAAGTACATTTACTTCTTTCCAGATTTTTAGAAAATGACCCACAGCAAACCACATGATTCAAGTCCTCACTAAAACCAGACCTGTTGTAGTTTTTTCTGTGAGGAAGACATTTTCTCTTTTTTATCTTTTCATTATATTTTCTGTCTCATTCTGACATATAAAAATGCAATTGCATGTCTTAAATGGATTTACACCTACCTACCTAGGGTGATCTCTCTTATTAATCCTAATAAATTTTCTGTGTATCAAGTAGGATTTTCTATGTAGATAATCAGATTATCTATAAATTTAGTGGTGTGTGTTCCTATTTAGAGTATGCCAAATACTGGCTCCTAAAGACATTAACATCCAAATCCCTGGAACCTATTATATACATGTAATCTTACATTGTAAGAGAAACTGCAGATATGATTGAGTGAAAAGTCCTGAGATGTGAACATTATCCTTGTTATGTCAGTGGGACCAAATAATTACCAATATCCTTATAAAATGGATAGCAAAAGGAGATTAGATTATAGTAGTAAGAGACTTAAAAAGAAAGCAGGAAGCTGTAGTGATTTTTGGACGGGGTCATGAACCAAGGAAGTAGACCCAAGAATTAGAGAACGATAAGACAACAGATTTTTCCTTCAGAGCCTCCAGAAGGGGCAAGTCAGCCAGCACCTTGACGTAAGCCTAGTGACTGACTTTTAACATCTGCCCTCTAAAACAGTAAAATAAGTTACTCTTGTGTTACACAAAATCTGTATTTTTGAAAGCAACCACAGGAAATTATTACACTTTCTACCTTTTTACATTTCTTTTTCTTGCCTTAATACTTTGGCTAGAAACTCTAGCAAATGTATCAGCAAGTGTCCTGTTTTATTCTGATGTTTTCTAACACATTCTTAAGTTTGATGGGAAGGAAAATCTATAATGTTCTAGACTCCTATAGAATTATTAACCCCAGGATTTTACCAAGAAAGAATCCAAATTCTTTTCTAAAGTCTGTAATTCAGGTTGGTATATATTTTTCAAATGATCCTGGCACACTGCCTTTAATGATGATCATCTAATTCTCATGTTGATAATAATTTGCTCCATATATGCTTTATATATTTACAACTGATTAATATATTCTCTATCTGAACATTTCTGAGATATCAAAATTGTTGTAACAAGATTAAAAATAACAACAAAAGAGTACAATATCTTAAGAATAACGGAAAATATGTACCTGAAATGAGGGGACAGAACAGTGGGAGTTCTGATAACATTACCTGATTCCACTCCTCTTCACACACCTAAGATCAGTTGGCTCAAACTGACTTCTGAGGTCCCAGTTCTGGTAGTCTATGCAGAAATGGAACACTGCAGGTAAACATGTGAGAACTTAGACTGAGCACTGATGCAGTCTTAGGAAAGAATATTTAGAATAATACCTAAAAACACCAGCTACTTATAATCTAATATGAGCCAGACATTTGGAACAATTCATGTACCTTTTATACCTTCATTTCTATGGTTATCATAATAACTCTGTGAACTAGGTACCAATAAAAAAAATAACAGTAACTAGAAATTAAGTAAGCTTCCCAGTCATACAGCTATACTTCATCTACATAAACTGCTGCCACTTACAAAAGACTTACAGCCAGTCAGCTCTCCAGGACAGGAGACTGGATAAAGAGTTAATATATAATTCTAAGTAGATGTCAACTATCAATTCCCCTAATCCTGAGGGTAGTACTTAAGAATCTACATGTAGTCAGAATCTAGTGGAGGGATAATATTACTCCAAGTAGTGCCATACTCCATGAGGAGTACAAGAGAAATGCTAATACATGATTTCTGCCTTCCACATTTTGGGATTTGGGTTTTTTTAAAGATTTATTTTACATAGAAGAGCTGGGGTATAGGCCAGAGGTGCCGAGGTGAGAGGATTTACCAGAGACAGCGTGGGAAGCAGAACAGGCGTATCTACTGAAATACACCGCTAAGGGGCACCGTGGGCAAAAACAGGAGAGGTCTGCGGCACTATGTAAGTTAGCTCCCTGGCCAGGCTCAAACTCAGGAGATGGTGGTGATAGTACTGAGACTTAACCACTATGCCACCTGTTTTACATTTTAAAGGTAAGATTTAGATTGTTGTACAAAATAATTAAGTAGTAATTCAACCCAATATGTATTTTATTCCATTCAATTCAATAAGCCTTTGCCTGAACTTACTCTATTTACATAATGAAAAGATATCAAAATATGCACCTGCATTTAAGAAAAAGAAAGATGAAGAGGTGTGGAATCTATTTGAAAGATCTCAGTGTTTAGTGGCGTAAAGCAGACCTGTAAATCATCGAATAAAATTTCAGTATGGTCAATTTACTAGAGCTCTAGAGACACAGGAAAAATATATGATTGACCATTCTTTTTTTTTTATTAAAATATTTTAAAATTTGCAAATACTTGCCATCAATTGTAATCCCCATGTATTCCCCATCACTATCTCACCAGTGCACCATCACCTCAGTCCCTCGTGCTCCCATCTTCCCTCAACCCTCCCTCTCCCCTCCCCACCAGGTGTCCCCAGTCTGTCCTTGTCTCCTTATTTTTGGTTTCTGTGTCTTTATTGCTGTTATTGTTATTATTATTATTATTGTTCTTATTCCTTTCCTTGATCCTCCTTTGGTTCCCTTATGTTCCTCC
>JAGFMF010011828.1:4529715-4762683 GCA_019455555.1 Galemys pyrenaicus
GCTGTCTTTATTCCATTGTATATTCTTTGCTCCTTTGTCAAAGATTAGTTGTTCATAAGTTTGTGGGTTTGTTTCTGGGCTTTCTATTCTATTTCATTGATCTAAAAATATGGAACACTTCACGAATTTGCATGTCATCCTTGCGCAGGGGCCATGCTAATCTTCTCTGTATCGTTCCAATTTTAGTATATGTGCTGCCAAAACGAGCACTGACTGACCATTCTTTTAAAAATCAAGGAATGCTTATCAGGGAAGGTAGTACTTAAACTAAATCTTAAAGTACAAATCTTTAATATTTCTATAAATAGAAATTTCTCATTTGAAAATAGAAATTTTCATTCCTAAATAAAGTCATGTATTGTACTGGGCATTTCCAAGGTAAACCATAATATGCAAACTCAGGAGTGTAGCCCACTCACAGACACAATTAAACATTACAATATTGCAAATCATTGTAACTTGGAGCATGGCATATGGAAAATCAATTTATTGAAAGGCCAACTTCCAGAACAATGTACCTCCTCATTAGTACACTTCTGTTGGCTAATATAAAATCTATGTCAATGACCAGATCCAGGTCATTAATAGAGATTTCTCAAGTTTCATTCATTACAAAGCTGTATTTTCACACATTTAAAAAAATCTTAGAAGTTAGAAGTATACAGCATTATTATAACTATATATATTTTTAAAAAGATTAGTAATTAGAGGATACAAAGAATGAAAGTGACCAAAGATAAGTTTAGGGAAGATGACTATATACAAATTACAGAGAATCTGAGAAAATAAGGTAATTTTGACTTCTCTTCCATTGGGTAGTCATTGGAGAGATACAAGCAAAGTAATGGTGTGAATGTATTTTAATTTGAAAAAGAATTGTTCTAGCTACTGTAATGGGGTTTCACCATAGGGGAAAAAATGAAAATAGTAAAATCAATTAAAATGCAGATACAATTGGGCAAATAAAATATGTTGGTGAGTCAGCTGGGCTGGCAAAACACTATCTCATTCATCATGTATTTTGGAATTAGAGATAACATGTTTATAATTTGTATTTTTGGCTTGAGAAGATAATAAAGCTGCAGGAAAAAAAACAATTTGGAAGCTATAAAGTAGTTATCCTTTGTTAAGTTTGTAATACCTATTACACTTCTGAATGCACAAGCTAAATACACTAGAAGTATGATTCTATAATTGAGAGGAATGATTTAGAAAATGGGATTTATCTCTAAAAGTTACTATTCTATAGACAGTATTTAAATTTACTAAGTGATAACATAAAAGTTTAGAACACGAAAGGGACCATACAGCGACTTTTGTTGCTTCAATTTAAGAATCCAACAGAGGGCCTCCCCAATGGCATAAGAGGTTAAGTCTCAATGCTCTAATGGAGAAGGCCTGATCCCCAGCCAGAAAGCTAACCTACATGGCACATCAGACCTCTCCTATCTCACCTGCTGCACCCTTTAGCAGTGTATTTCTGTAATTCCATCTGTTCTGCTCCCTACTCTGTCTCTGGTGAATCCTCTTAGTACCCCCCCCCCAACCTCTGAGTTACAACCCGGTTCCTCTATGCTTAAATAAATAAATCTTTAAAAAAATAATCTAGCAGAAGAAAAAGAGAAGCAAGAGAAATTAAGAAAAAAGATCAGTATGTGGGTGGAAGCCAAGGAAATACGACACCAGGATATCTAGAGAACAACTTCAATAAAAAGGTATTCTATTAATGGCTGCTGAGAAGTCAAGAAAGATAAAGGAGGATAATTAACTCTTAGATATGGTTAACTAGAGGACCCTAGTGACTCTGATAGGAGGAACATTCCAGAAGTTTGGTGGCAATAAAAGCCTGATTAATGGAATGTGTTAGCTAGCTATTGCTGCGTAACAAACTACTACAACTCAATGGCTTAGAATAACAACCGTTTTTCACAAGTGTTTGGACCAACTGGATGGCTTTGCCAATCTGAACCACTCTCAGCTCACCTAATTTGGTTAATGAGTATTCCTACAATAGACCACTGGGTAGCCTAAAGGTCAGTTGATCTGGCATAGCCTCAACTGGAAGAATGACTCAGCTGTTTTGTGGGATCACTCAGTCTCCCAAAGGACTGTCCTGACTTACATTCAAAATGGTGGCAGGAGTGCAAGAGGGCAACAGGACCCAAGGCCTCCTAAACCCTTGGCTGAGTATCAGCACATCATCATATTCCCCCCAAATCCTCTTGCAAACCAAGTCCATTCCAGAATTAGAGGGAGACTACAAGGATGTCCATACAGGGACGCTATTAACTAAAATTTGCCATGCAATTAAGTCATAGTCAGTGGGCAACAAGGTGGAGAAAAGAAGGACAAATAAGAGTGCATAGGGAAAGCTACAAAAAAAATTGTCATAAAAGTAGCAGTTAGATGTGTGCCAAACTAGAGATGCTGTGAAGTCAAGGACTCTATTTTGTCTACAATATGTGTTTTTGAAGTGGGATGTGAAAGAGTATGTTCACAGTTTGAATGAGGAGACAGACAGAAACAGAGCAAAGAATAGAAAGAGTTATTAGTTAGTTCAGGAAACACAAGAATATGAATATGAAAACAAACTCAATAAGTAGAGAGGCTGAAATAAAACAAATGTTTGGTCTTAGACAAGAGCAGGGACATGTCTTTAAGGAACAACAAGAGAAAGGAAGAACATGTGCATACCTGTGAGTAGCTTAGCAGGACAGAATCATGATAAATTAAACAACAGAAAGGAAGGACACATGCATACCTTATGACTGCATGTTAAACAGAACTTTTAGAGATTAAGAAAATGGTACACCAGTTCAGAGAAATTTTACCAAAAAAAAGGGAAAATAATTGCTTATAAATCAAAATTGTACAGCATGGCTTTCATAACAAATGAGTTTATTTCTGCGACAGAATGAAACTGTTGAGGGCTTCCCTGGTGGCGCAAGGTGTTGAGCGCCACACTGTGGGGCTTCCTCAGCCACTGCAGCACAAGTTGGATCCTTGGCCAGAGAGGGGACCCATGTGGCCCAGCAGACCTCCCCTGATAACCCACAGCTCCCCTCAGCAGTGAACGTCAGTCCATCTGCCTATTGTGCCTGTTCTGTTCCCACTCTGTCTCTGGTGAATCCTCTCACCCCCAAACTTCTAGCCTGTACCCCAGCTCTTGTGTGCATAATAAAAATCTTAAATTAAAAAAAAAAGATTGAAATTGCTGATATGAAAAAAAAACAACAACAATAGAGTATGCTCAGAAGAATCAGGGGTCAATGTGTTGAGTTGATTCCAGAAATCAAAATATGTCCAATGTCTTGCAAACCTACTGATGTAAACTATGTCCTCAGGTGACTCTTCCCCAAAGTTAAACAGTGACTTCAATCCATTGTACAAACTTGCATTCTTACTAAACCGCTAGAGTATTACATTTTGAATGTGCAGTATTACAATTTATTACACTAATCACTTCAGGAATTGAAATAGCCATTCATTTAAAGATTGCTTAAATTTGCAAACCACTACATGCATGAAAAATTCATTAGTTCACTATCAAGAGCTGTTGAACTAATTGCCCATGACTTGGGTCAAATGTCTTTTTTGTGCCTAATACCATTTAGGCAAATTAGTACAAATGAACATGGCTGAGAGAGAAGTCAGAAAATTAAACCTTAAAAATCTGAGTTTTCATGCAGTTAGTGTAAAGTTTTAGTCATTAAAATGCCAATTTAAGGGATCTATCGCTAACAATAAACATGACATATATACTGCCTTTCAAAATCAGAAACCCTCTTTCATTCAAATCAGGTTCTTATTTCACTGGAACTCAGATACTAAGTAAATAGTCAAAGGCTGAGCTTTTTATGTCAAGAATTGTTAATTCTTCATTTTCACAAAAGTTGAAACCCACACAACATGACTTCTAGGTTAAGAACAGAGGCGTCCTAATTTAAAAATTCTGCAATCCTCCTTAAATATGATTTTGTCCCAGGTAGACTGCTGTGAGTATCTTAACAGGAAAGAATCATGACAAATTAAACAAAGGATGAACTTCTTTTAAAAATCCTTGATTTCCACTTTCCATTAAAGAAAATATTCCAAATCAAAACTGTTCCAATATTCTCCAACTAGCTCTCAGGATGACTAATTATATCAAAGCATCACGTGGAGAAAGTAATGAGGAGGTAAAAGGAATACAGATATAGATGAGATAGGTATGGATGTTGATACCTAGATATACATGTAGAGATATATAGTGGGATATATATTCATATACATATATACACTCAGTCATGCAATGTTTAACAATGTAGCTATGTTCTCAGAAATTCATCATTAGGAAATTTTTGTTGTTATGCAAATATCATAGAATGAAATTATACCAACCTAGACAGTATCACCTACTACACATCCAGGACATATATAGGGATATACATACATCCACTGTGTGTATCTTCGTTGTCTCAAATACTATTCTGTGCTGCAAAACTCTGTGTGTGTGTCTGTGTGCACACACAGTCATCACAAATATTATAGATCAACCAATGTGTGACCAGAAGCACACAGAACAAGAAAGAAGAAGTGCCAGCTGAACATCCAGAGACAGATAAGAAATAAGACAAGCTTAATTCACATTGGTAAACATTTATTGAGCACCTATCAGAAATCAGAAATGGTTCCAAAATAGAAACGGGGGAGGGGTACAAAAGAAAGTCGATACATAAACACATATGCTTATATATAATACATAAAAGTAGATATATGAGCACAAAATATAGCATGGGTGCTCAAAAGAGGGGCATTTAATTAAGTCTGGGACTCTAGAAGCATGTATGCCGGAAGATACAAGTCTGAGACTGTATCTTAAAGGGACAGACAGAAACTAGAGCAATAAAACAGTAGATTTTTTTTTAAAGATTTATTTATTTATGCACACAAGAGCTGAGGTACAGGCCAGAGTCGTGGGAGGTAAGAGGATTCACCAGACAGAGTGGGGAGCAGAACAGGCAGACTGACTGAAACACACTGCTGAAGGGAGCAGCAGGCGAGGCAGGAGAGGTCTGCTGCGCTATGTGGGTCCCCTCCCTGGCTGGTGGCAGGGATCGAACTCGTGCTGCAGTGGCTGCAGTCTGCTTCACAGTGTGTTGCTTAACCCACTGCACCACCAGGGAAGCCCAAACAGTAGATTTTAAGGTGAGGCAAGGCAGAGGTCCAAGGGCATGAAAAATCATAATATCTTAGTGGAACTACAAGAAGTAAAGCTAGACCAGGTCATGGAGAATCTAGTTTGCTAAGTCTAAACACTATCCAGCATATGTTTTTTTTTTCCTTCGTTTTTGTTTTGTTTCATATTTTTAAACACAGGAGTCATATGATTTGAAGGGATCACAATCAGATACTGAGAAATCAGTAAGAAGTAATGTATGGGAAAAAGGGATCATATAGAAAAAGTACTGTAAAAGATTTGGCAGATACATAGAACTAGAAGTAATTCTATGCAAAGAGAGGTGGAACAGAGAAGGTAGTAATCACAAAAGGAATACCAACAGGAATATGCCATGATCAATAGGCATGACAGATAAACTAGTTTTCATTCTTGGTAATTTTGCATTCTTCCACCGCAAATAGCAATGCAAGTGGAGGTATTCGCTGAGGCCGCACTTAAAAGTCTAAAGCAGATGAACAGGTAGTTTGCACCATTAGAAAACACCCAGGGACTTTGATTCATAGAAACATCACAGAGTATAAAAATGAAACACATCCTGGTGCATCTAAAAGATAAAATGACATAAGCCAACTAAGATAATTTGAGTGAGGAGTTATCATAGGTGCTTCGAAATCTTCAGATTGTAGGTGAAAATATGCAACCTTTTAGCTTGAAGTTGCTTGCTCTTTGGCCAGATTAAATAGAATGAAGGCAAAACCGCTAATCCCTACACTCAGCTTTTGCTATCATCAAAATCAGACTAAACACATTTGACAACCTCAATTCCAATTCTTCTCACCAATGAAGCCCAATATTTGTGCTTCAACTATTCCTTAAAACATTTTCACTAACCTTTGGTTACTCGGAGACAGGTAATTAACTAAAGCCACTTAGGAAATTATTAGCTGAGAATAGAGACTTTTAGGGTCATGATTTTGATGGTTTGAGGGGTCTTTGGGAATACTAATACAGGTTTCCTCTACTAATTGAAAGTAGGAGCAGTTCCCACAAAAACTTTAAGTAGACGTAGCTTAAAGTAAAGAAGCACTTACCACTAATTTTTATGAAAAAAATTTTTAACATTACCAGAAGCAAAAAATAACTCATTAAATTATATCAAATAAGACATTAAACTTAGATAACATGAACATATAGTAAAAGCAGGAATAATGTGATAAACACAGTTTCCTGGTAGGGCGCTCAGCAGAATCATTAGCACTGCTTGGACTGTGAACTATATAACATATATGTAGATTGTGCCTATATAACAGCTCTCTGCAAAACTAAGCTAAAGCTTTTTTTTTGTTTTTCATCTTTTGTAGTGAAAACAGATAGTAAAAACAAGTGCTAATGTAGGTTTTCCATAAAAGGGAAGCGATGTAAAGCAAACTTGAAAAGTGGGAGATACCAGAAGTGTAATATATCAAGTAAGCCATTTACTATTGCCGTTCAAATTTGGTAGAACTCTGCAAAGTGCAGCCTGAAAATATTTGAGTCAATATTTCATGAAATTGAATTTATGAAAAAAATTCTAGTCTGTAAAAAGAGTCAACATTTTGCTTACAAGATGGAATTTAAATAGCAGAACTTATTACATAATCTGAAATTGACTACCTCTCCAGAAAGCTTTAAAAGAAGTAGCTCTACTATGTTTTTCATCTCTCCTGTATAGCAGGATAAAATACATACTTATCTATGACTGTGAAAGTTCTGCATCTAAATCATTATGTTCAACAGCAGTGGCCAAGTTCTGCACCTGTAGTTCTTATCAAGCCAAATTCCCAGTAATTAATGAGACAACTACCCATATTACAGCTATTAAGATCAGCTGTCTAATAGGAAATGCAACATCTCACAAAGGCTGAGATCAACTCCTTTTAATGGGTTTTCAACTTGCTGGGGAGGAGATCTATTTCTAGCATAAACACAATCCTCCAGAGATAGTCTTTTTATGATGCTCTTAAATGTCTAATAGGTGTTCAACAGCAGCTATGAACTTGTGAACCCAGAAGGGATTTTGTGGTATTTATAAGTGTAGTTCAATATGGCTCAACACACACACACACCCAGAAGGATACAAACACTAGTTTTGTTTAAAATCCATGTATTTAAAGATTTTTAAAATTTGCCAATAAAAACTGAACTATTTGTCTATTTTGTAGACAAAAGCTAACCATGTTAACCAAAAATTTTCTAGGAATTGAAATTTTTAGTTAGATGACATATTTTATTGTCTTCATTTAAGAACCCCACATAATAAACTTATTCCTCAATAGTATACATTCTTCATAATACTGATATTAAAAAGGCATTCCAATTTTGAAAGTTTTTTTGGAATCCTTTGTTAGGGCTTGGGGACTACTAACTTCACAACTTCATAACAAGCCATTTCAATTCTCATACTTGGGGCCTCCTTGGTGGCACAACGGGGTAAGTCTCAGCACTATAAAGCTATCTACAGCCTCTGCAGCACTCAATCCCAGCCATGGAGGTGATTCACATGCACAGCAGACCCCTTCTGTCTCCCTGCTGCCCCCCTCAGCAGTGTATTTCAGTAGATTCACCTGTTTCCCACTCTGCCTCTGGTGAATTCTCTCAACCCTGCACCCCAGTTCTAGTGTGCATAAAATTTAAAAATCTTAAAAAAAACTTCTCAGGGCCTCCCTGGTGGCGCAGAGGGTTAAGCAACGCACTATGAAGCAGACCGCGGCCACTGCAGCATGAGTTGGATCCCTGCTGCCGGCCAAGGGGGGACCCACATGGTGCGGCAGATCTCTCCTGCTGTGCCCGCTGCTCCCCTCAGCAGTGTACTTTTGTTGAGCTGCCTGTTCTGCTCCCCACTCTCTGTGATGAATCCTCTCACCCCCCACACCTCTGGCCTGTACCCCAGTGCTTGTATGCATAAATAAATAAAATATTTAAAAAACTCTCATACTTAAATAAAAGCAAATCTCTATCTGTGTAGCAGATACAATCTTTAAAGATAGAATTTCTAAATGAAGTACAATGTAAAAAATAAACAGGGAATTGACCAATTATATAAAATATATATGGTGTATCCTTTGGTAAACTGAAATAAGAAGATCATTTAAGATATCTGTTTTGTGTTAAGATTTAGTATATGATATTTTTCTTAAACTAAGGCAGATTTGTAAACCTTTTGCTGAAGGAAAACTATCCTATTTGTACAAGTTCAGACTTTGGTGATTTTGCTCACTCCTTTTTTTTAAATCACTGAATAGGTTGCTTTTACAAAATTTATTTTTTCTACAATGGCTAATGAGACTAAAAGTCACTTCTCCCTGTGGTAAGCTGAAATATCATGTATCAGGAATAGGTTTTAACAGTCAACAGCAGAGTCTATTTCATCAAAGGTGTACAGGAAAAGAATGTAGTGAGTGTTTATGAGGTCAGTTGTAAAATATAGGGGAAGGCTGGAGATATTTAGCTTGAAACTATCCAGCCAGAAAGAATAATGCAATTAAACCCATAGACTATTTCAGTAAAGTTTCTATTGTCACCATCACAGTCTCAGTCTTTGTACTGCTCACCCAGAACATAAGTCTGCAACCCAAAAAAGTTTGGGGGCTTTCTGTCTGTACAGTAACATCTGAAAGCTGATTGCCTATTTCACGATAGTTAACTCACAGTGACTTCTTCCTATCACTCTCTTCTGAATTAAGTCCCACGTGGGTCTTTTCTAAGCTGCATTCTAGCTTTAATGGAAAGTAGGAAAGCATTTCTGTCTTCTACCTTAGAATGTTAGTTTATAAGCTAAGAGACTTTAGGAGTGGTATTCAAAGGTGTTGGAAAGACCATAAATAAGACAAATGTTCACTACAGTCTGCTTGGCATCAATATATTTCACTTTCCTATGCCTAAATTTCCAACAACCACCAGAACAAATGTTTATATCTAACATAATGCAACTATTCCTTTTAAAAATAAAAATGCACTTGCTTTCTTCCCAAAAGGAGTTTACTTTTTAAAAGTATACCTCATGCATCTGTCCCAGACAGAATGAGCATAAGGCATATTACTCAACCTGCCACAACTTGGAGGATTTCCCTTTCTCCATGTCTTCAGAGTATCTTCAAAGAGAGGTCAGAATGCTACAGCACTTTTTGCTAGTGTCAACATAAGGTAAATGAGTTTACTTCAGACTCTTTTCCTCCTTCATTCAAATGTCACTGATATAAGATGATGAAGGAATGCTAAGAATGTAAACCACCTGCTAATGGAATTTACTTCTGTTTATGTTGAATCAAAGTCCAGGTTTGCCAGAGAAAGCATCAGTTCATTCCAGTTGTTCCACTGGAATTATTAATAGTGCTCCTTATTAATAGTGCTCCTGATTTTGATAATAAATTATATATACAGCACACATATTTATTACTTCCTCTTGAGAATACAGTACTGATGTGCATGCCTAACTACTTTACTTAATGGATTGTCTTATCACATTATCCAAATTCATGGTACACATGGCCAATGAGCAGCTATATAAACTTTACTAGAACGTAATAATAAGAAGAGAATAATTACTTATCAAAGGTGGCATGGCTTGGCTCCAAAACTCAAGGGATCTCTGCTGTGATTTTTCCCAAAAGTGATTTCTACAAGTATTCCATATGCTACTCACTTTGATACTCACAGTGTTCACATTGTCATAAGGACCAAATAAGTTATACCTGAGCTTGATGCTACTGGAGAGACTTCCTTTGATCTGCAGTCTTAAGAGTGATAGGAAATTATTCTGAGCTTCAGTCTGAAATATTGTAGGCATTTCTCCTATATCTAATTAAACCCACCAAACGTGTGCCTTTTTATTAATAGTAGATAGTACAAATGTCTTTTACTTTGAAAGGAATTTTTTAGCAGGTTCCTTCCTAAATCCACTGAAAGGTAAATGAAGTTGGAGGCCTCCATATTCCCTGATATCTCATACATTTTGTCTGTCTCCCTATATCCCACACACAAAGGCACCAGACCACCTGCTATTCCCTGATCCCCCAATCCTTTCAATGGGGTACTGGAAGATTAGAGCTTTCTTTCCTTGAATCTAAAGAGTTAACATGGCCCTGAGACAAGAGGAGGAAAATGTATTACTCTCCCTGTAAGGCAAAAGAAAATTGCTTCTCTTGTTCTCTTTATATTGGAATCAATAAAAATCAAGAGCTATATAGTAGATGCACATACTGTGTTAATTTGTTCCAATAAAGAGATAACATCTGGAACAGCAACTGAAAATTAGTCATTATCTGAATAAGCTGATGAAATCATGTCACATTTTTCAAGACCAATATGCTTTCGGAATGACCAAACAGGTAAGTTAAATGAGGATTCCACTGATTAGTATTGGCTTAAAGTGTCCAAGGTATTGGACACAGTTAGCCTATAAATAAGTGAAAATCTGGGGAAGGTTAATGGAAGGTTTAAGCAAAGTCCTACATTATCACTAAAATTTTCCTTAAGTTTACCAAGCCCCACTCTTCATAGTTCTTGGTTCTCTGAAATGATTTTATTCCAGGAATTGAGGAATTCCCATGACTCTCAATTATGGTGGCCTAGACAAGTCTGTCTTACAAGGTCTAAAATCTTTGCTGCATTTTTTTAAATAAAATAATTCTTTATAACTTTTTCATTTTGCTTATTTTTATTTGATATTTCTATACTTTAAGATACTGCTTTATTCCCGTCTAAAGAGATTTAGAAATTTAGTTCAATATGTTGTTTTCACTCTTTTATACTTATCTGCATGAATGTTTATAGTGATAAGTTCTCCTTAATACTACATTGCAGCACTTCACATATTATCAAATTCTCTATATTTTTATTTAAAAGTATTCATCATTTTGTATTACATTTACTCTTCAACTTGGGAGTGAGCTCAGAGTCTTAAAACATCTACATTGCTGTTTATTATTTAAATTCCATTCATGCCTGCTTTTAATGTCATTCACTGAAGCCTGAAAATGTGCTGCGTAGGATTTTGTTTTTTATGTTCACAAAATGAATTTTTGTATTTTCTTGATGTGATCAACTTGTGTGACATTTTTGTATTTGTATTTTTCCCTATCACCAGCTCTTATATCCCCTTGTCCTTTTTGATCTCTCCTCTCTGTTTTAACTTCATAGCTCTCAAAGTGCTTATTAATGTCCCATAGTTTCTTTTTTTTTTTTAAAGATTTATTTATTTATAGCTGGGGTACAGGCCAGAATCGCAGGAGGTGAGAGGATCCACCAGAGACAGAGTGGGGATCAGAACAGGCAGACTGACCGAAAAACACTGCTGAGGTGAGCAGTGGGCAAGGCAGGAGGGGTCTGCCACGTCATGTGGGTCCCCTCCCTGGCCAGCGGCAGGGATCGAACTCGTGCTGCAGTGGCTGAGGTTTGCTTCATAGTGGTTGCTTAACCCACTGCGCCACCAGGGAGGCCCCAATGTCCCATAGTTTCCATAAGTATTTTACTTTATCAAGTTGTCAATTATATAAATGTCCAGTATTTGTGTCATTCTGACTATCTCTAGTATATATAATTCCCTCCATCTCCCTCTGTTTTGCTGAAAATGGCTGCATTTCATCTTTCTTTAAGGCTCAATAATATTCTATAGTATAGACATACCATAACTTCTTGATGCAGTCATCCACTGATGGACAGTTAGGATGCTTCCATGTCTAAGCTAGTGTAAATAGTGCTGCAATTATCACTGTACATTGTTTTGGATTTTTTTTCCTTTGGTAGTTTCATTTTAAAAAAAAATCTTATATTTTATGCATACAAGAGCTGGGGTACAGGCCAGACACATAGTGGGGGCGTTGAGAGGATTCACCAGAGACAGATGGGGAGCAGAACAGGCAGACTGACTGAAATACACTGCTGAGGGGAGGTGAGGTCTTCTGCACCATGTGGGACCCCTCCCTGGCTGGGGATAGAACTCATGCTGCAGTGACTGTGGAAGCCCCACAGTGCAGTACTCAACCCTTTGTGCCACCAGGGAGGCCCAATAGTTCCATATATTTGCACAGATTCCGAAGAGTGGGATTTCAGGATGATGTGGTATTACCATTGTTAGTTTTTTTTAGATAAATACAGAACACTGTCCATTCCATAATGGCTTCTTGGCCTTCATTCCCTTCAGTAGTATAACAGGGTTCCTCTTTCTCCAATCTTCTCTAGCACTTATCGTTGGGGTTCTTTTTAATAGGTCCATTCTTACACATGTGAGATGGTAGTTCATTGTGGTTGGTATCTGTATCTCTCTTACTGGAAACAAATATTAACATTTTTTTCCGATGTCAAGTACCTTCTGGATGATATCCTTGGTGAATTATTTTTTCAGATATATTTCCCATTTATTAGTTGGATTATTTTTCAACTGTTGAATTATATAATGTTTTTATATACCTAGGATATAACATGGAGGAGGGAAAGAGTAAAAATGTGACCTATGAGAATGAGTTTGATACCAGACCTGTCCAATGGGTCACAAATAGTCCATCACTGAAGGCAGAATTTTTAAAAAAAAATATCAGTATACGTAACATGTAAGACAACAGAATTGTACCCTAAATAAATTGCAAGGAAGATATCAAAAAGATAAATTTTAAAAAGAAACTGGCAATGAGCACTTATGTCTTAATAATCACCTTAAATACAAATGGTCTGAATTCACCAGTCAAATGGTATAGGGTGACTGAATTGATTTCTCTAGAAATCTACAAAGTTCAACCTTCTGCAGCTATAAGAAACTTATGTTACCAACAATGACACAGAGAAATTAAGTAGAGCTAACTGATAATCCTACAACCAAATGGTAGTCAAAAAAAATCAGGAGAAGCTACACTTTTATCATAAAAAAACAAGGACTTTCAATGTGAAAAAGGTAGTAAGAGATCAAGATGGACATTATTTTAAGTACCTAATACAACAAAAATAAATATAAATGCACTTAAATGCAAAGCACCAGATATCTAACACAATAAATAACAAAACAAAAAAGAAATATTGACAACAGTACAATAACACTAGAGGATTACTATGGACACATCAATAAGACAAGAAATAAACAAGGAAATAATAGCCTTAAGTGAGGAGTTAGACCAAATAAGTTCAAATGATATCTACAGAACACCAAAACTCTGATAAACACATTTTTTAAGTATGCATGGGACATTTTCAAGAACATACCATATTTTATATATGAATACTGTGAAGAAAGAAAGAAATCAAGAAAATAATTTATAATCTTCAAAAGAATTAAATACTGGGGCCTCACTGGTGGCACAAGGGTTTGAGACCCAGCACTGTGGGGTATCCGCAGCCACTGCAGCATGAGTTCCAACCCCAAACAAGGCAGTGACCCACATAGTGAGGCAGACTTCTGCTGTCTCGCCTGCTGCTACCTTCAGCAGTGTATTTCAGTCAATCTGCCCGTTTTGCTCCCTGCTCAGTCTCTGGTGACTCCTCTCACCTCACCCAACCCCTCCCCACACCGCTGGCCTGTACCCCAGTTCTTGTATGCATAAATAAGTAAATCTTTTAAAAAAAAAGGAATTAAATACCTCAGAAGTAACCTATACAAGGAGAATTATAAGATGCTATTAAAGGAATTTGATAGTGATGGAAGGTAATGGAAGGATAACCCATTCTCATGAATGGGGAGAATCAATATAATAAAAATATCTATCCTGCCTAAAACTACATATAAACTTAACACATCCCCATCAAAATACCAGTAATATTTTTCAATGAAATAGAACAAAAAATACTAAAATATGAATAGCAAAATCAGTCAGGGAAGGGGAGAGGAATAAACAGAGTTGTCACATTACTCAACTTCAAATTCTATTGTAAAACAATTCTAAAAACAATATGGTATTGACACAAAAATAGATACCTGGATCAATGAACAGAAACAAAAGCCCAGAAATAAATCCACATATCTTAACTTAATCTACAATAAAGCAGCTACACCCATACAGTAAGGACAGTTATTTTAATAAATGGTTCTTGAAAACCATACATAAAATAATGAATTGGGTCTATACACAGTGATCTAACTCTATACACAAAAACAAATTCTAAATGGGTTAAGATTTAAATAAAAACCTGCAAAATAAAATATATAGAAGTCATTGTTAACATGTTCCATCACATCTTTGCTTCTTCATTTGGTATTGGTTTTCCAGTTTAAGTGTGACTTTAGTAGATTACCTATTTATTTCAATCCCAGTGAGCCTATAAAATTTAAGCATGTCTAAATATGCTTGTATATCATAGTTCTGATATACTGTATTTCTACCTCCTATAATGGACCATAATCACCTCTGTCACTCAAGAGCCAACATTCTCACTGAAACTGTAGAGACTGTTTCAATGGTATTTCAGTGACATTTCAGTGTCCTCTTTCTCAATACAATAGACAACAGTCACTACACTGTTTTGCAAATAAGCTAGAACTCCATTAGAAATAATATTCTTAAATAATTGTTTCATATCAGGAGGTGTGTGTGTGTGTGTGTGTGTGTGTGTGTAAACCTCTAGGCTTTCTCAAGTCCCACAGAAAGGAAGCAAGTGAGGTATAGATGAAAGATAACTCCAACATTTCTACTTATTTGAATTTCT
Organism: Galemys pyrenaicus; assembly: GCA_019455555.1. Lineage (NCBI taxonomy): Eukaryota > Metazoa > Chordata > Mammalia > Eulipotyphla > Talpidae > Galemys > Galemys pyrenaicus. Next base: position 4,544,543 of record JAGFMF010011828.1, read on the forward strand.
TTTCCTATATTATATCAAAGAATTTCTGTCATTTCAACTTCATTTAGCATAACTCACCAGAGTCCTGTGTTTCCTTCAACTAAGAAGTAATTAGAACTGTTCTCAGATGCTGACATTGTTCATTAAACCCTGAGCATATATGATAAGAGTTCAAATGCAATAAATTCATCTTTATCTAAAATTGTTTCCTTTGCCGACTGTGCCTCACACCTCTAGATTCCATTTCCACGTATATTCTCCAGGGTTTTGCTGTTAAAGATTAGAAAAGATTCTAAATTTTTTTGGTGTGGAAGTTTTTGTTTTTCTAGGTTTAACATTAAAGATGATTCAGTGAGGCAATACTGTGGTCAATTCTAGCCATTAACTGGAGGATTAAGAGGGAGAGGCAAAAGGAATGGACAGCCTGACAAGGACATTACTTTAAGTGAAGAGCTTCAACGTACTCGAGAAAAGGGAGAAAGCATTCTCATATAGAAGAGAGAGAACAGCTTCCACTAGAAAAAGAATATGAGTAGGATTAAGAATAAAAAGTGCCCTAAACTACCCAAAGTGCTCAGTCAATCCAATTCCAATTCTCAAGTTTCCCTGTGTCCAGTTCACGGCTATAATTTTAATAAAAGAGAGACCTGACAAGGATATGGACTCAATTATAATTCAGCAACCAAAATTGTTATTTCATATTAAGCTACACCAGTTCTAGAATTGTAAAAGTTAAGATATTCTATTCAGGCACTCATAGAAAGTAAATTGAGGTCTGACCACATTTCAACTGAAAATGTAGGGCTTTGAGCAATGTTATTCTTTTCTTCAAACTCTGTAGCCGTCAACTCATCTCCATCGTGTTAATATTCCACATACTCTTCATATTACTATTCAATATTAAGGGTCACCTGTTCCTCCAAAGCCTTGCCTTTAGTGGTTATTTCATTCAAAGAATCTTAGGCTCGAATTGTTTCACTGCTGCCAGAATACTGGATATTAAGTACGTGCTACCTGTCTTCTAGTCTAATCTTGTCAGATGTCCATTTACTTGATGACCTATTGTTTGCAGCCACTCTAGAAACCAAATTCTGCATCACTCTAAATTCTTAATAGAAAACAATAGCATATACTTCATCCCATTTAATCAGAACAGAATCAATGAGAGACTGTTAGACAGCTCACAGACTCTTTGGAAAGTCCAATGTATACGACTAAGAGACTCTGCAGATAGGAAAAAAAAACCTCAATGATATTACCATGCTGTTCCCACACAAAATACCAGCACTGCTGAACTCAGACTGCATTTGCACCAAAGATACAGAGTCCAGGATCTACACCACTGTGGTTTCTAAAAGCTGAATATTTCTCTACCATAATCCCCAACAGCAGCAGCAACAAGATGTATTATATGCTGAACCATCTTTAAATTCACTCTTCCTCAAGTACACAAAATATACATAATACTCTCAGGATATACTTTAAGAAGTCCCCAAGTACTACCTCCACTGTATAGCAGTGAATGTACTTTTTGAGGATCATTTGTAAGAAAAGAATACAAAATAAGAAATACACAAGAGATATAAAATAATCAGCACTAGGAAAGGAACTAATTATGTCATGTACACTTTCAGGTTGGTTTAAATTACCTCTCGGGGATCTCCCTGGTGGCGCAGTGGGTTAAGCAACGCACTATGAAGCAAACCTCAGCCACTGCAGCACGAGTTGGATCCCTGCTGCCGGCCAGGGAGGGGACCCACATGGCCCAGCAGACCTTTCCTGCTGTGCCCGCTGCTCCCCTCAGCAGTATGTTTCGGTTGATCTGCCTGTTCTGTTCCCCACTCTGTCTCTGGTGAATCCTCTCACCCCCTGTACCTCTGACCTATACCCCAGTTCTTGTATGCATAAATAAATAAATATTTTAAAAAATTACCTCTGGCAAGTTCCTCTCAAATATAAGATGTAGTCAATCTAGTCCTACTTATCCTAGTATAAGAAATAGATACTGCCTTTTTACTTATTCCTGAGGCAGTGTGGACTACTAGTATTATACATATTGATATTATAATGATACTGATTGATTTGGAGGTAGGGGCAATTGATATGGAGTAATTTATTAATTAACGGGAAACCATTTACTCATAAAGACATTGATAAAGGGACACAAGAGAGGCAAGGAAAGATAAAAGCCTAAACTGCAGAGAAGCCAAGCCCAAAATTAACAGGTGGCCCTGATAACACACTTCTGGGAGCAGTATAATACAGGAGCCAAATTATACCAATCTGGACTCTGAACTCCATGTCTGTGAGTTCTCTGAAGCCTTCTCCAGATTTGGCATCTGTCCCCAGAGGTTCTGCTTGAAGAAGCTTCATTAATCTCAGCCAGAACTGATGTCAAAAGGGCAGTTCCAGACCCTGAAAGTATCTCATGTGGGTCTCCCAAGCTTCACCTTAGTGATTCATAACCCTCTCCTCTCTTAACTGCTGATGGAATTGTTCTGCTTACATTATTGTAATGTGGATTTCCCCTAATAAAGTCAACTGTGATTATACGTGATAGCATGAATCCTAAGTGAAACCTCTCCACATATGTGGAAGTTCACAACTTTTGAGATTCAACTGTTATTACACAAGCTAAAACAGTACTTGGCAGAGTGGATTGGATATATTCTTCGCTGACCATTTAGACAAGTTATTTAAGCCTTTTGTGAGAATTACTGGTATTTCTGTGGTTGCTATTTCTTGCACTTGCTACTTCCATGATTCCTTAGTTACCATGAGATAAAATGAGCTGAAGCATGTTAAGTAATTAGAACAGTACTGGCATAAGGTTAGGAATTCAATGTCAAACATTATTATTATTATTATTATTATATTTCCCTTTGCTTCTTTATTTTTTATTTTTCATAATGATTTAAATGCATGACTGTATATGGTCCCCTACATAAAGTGACTGCAGAAATTTTATCCATTTTATTTAGTTTCACTGAATTATTTCCTTAATAAATAAAAATTTGTCTTCTTTGTCCAACTTGACATTATACTGTCTGCATGTTCAAGGCCCTGGAATATCAGAACTCCTGTATTTCTAATTTATTTGGTGTTTATATAAAGAGTCAGAGTAAACAGGTCAATTCTTCCAGAAGTCACTGTTTCTCACTAAAATAGAGAGTTGTCTCTAAGAGATACACTAAAGAAGTCAATAAAGATAGTGGCTTTGTATAAAACCAAACAGAATTCTAATCCTGGTTCACCCCTTGATGACCACTATTCATTTAACATGCTCTTTCCTTTGTTCCCTCCTTCCTACACAGCAGCTTTATTCATAACTATCAAAACTGGGAACAACCAAGATATTCTGAATAGGTGAAAGAATAATCATACTAAGGTATAGCCATTCAATGGAAAATTATTTGTACCTAAAAAGAAATATTTTATTAAGCCAGAAAAAGACAGGGTAGACCTGAAATACATATTGGAAGTGAAGTAATCAAATCTGAAAATGATACATGCTTTATGATTCCAATTGTATGATATTCTGGGAAAGGTAATATCATAGAGTACACTCTCGGGAATGCCCAAGTCCTACCTCCACTGTAGAGCAGCAAAGTTGTTTCCTCTTGATATTCAGCATCCATCACTAGAGACACCATAAGCTCTTTTCAGATTTCCACTAAAAGTCCTCACAGGGGCCTCCCTGGCAGTACAGTGGATTGAACGCCACACTGTGAAGCTTCTGCAGCACAGCAGCGTGAGTTCTATCTCTGGCCAGGGAAGGGACCCAGAAGGCCCAGCAAATCTCTCCTGCCTCACCCACCATTTCCCTCAGCAGTGTATTTCAGTCGATCTGCCTGTTCTTCTCCCCACTCTATCTCTTACCTTCCATGACTCTGTACCCTAGCTCTTGTATGCATAAATAAATAAATCTTAAAAAAAAAAGTCCTCACAGGAAAATTTTGCTCTGCACTGGGGTCTTTCTAGTAACTAATTTTATCTATTCACCCCCACATGATAGCTGAGTGTTCTGCTATTTCTTTTCCTTTTAACATCAGCTCGCACTTGAATCAAACCAATGTCCACAGCTATGTCCTAAATAGATAGCCCCAGAAGAAAACCAAACCTGCAGAAAAACAAATTCCTTAAACCCTTTCAAATTTATCGTGTGAGGATTGAACTTTATTATATGTAAAATATCTGGCAAAGAACTACTCAATAAATAATAACTCTTAACACAGTAGTAGTATCACTAATTTCAAAACAAAATCATTTTTGTTATTTATTATGCATGCAGTTATAGTCAATGACCTTAAAATGAATGATAAATAACCATAAGGGGAAGGTGAGACTAAAAGTTTCAGAGTATTACATCAGATAGTTTTAGATCACAAATAAATGTGTTTTAGTCCATAGTAGTAATTGATGAATTTTTTTTTCACAGAGGCAGAAAACACATATTTCACTCACACCTCACTGAGTCTGAATACTTAGCATTCATTATTTTATGATAATATCTCCCCTTTCTCACTACCATTTATAAAGTGTTTTCTCACCTTGCACCCTGGACAATGAGAAAAGTACAAATGCAGCTACTAACTGTCATTAGAATAATGATCTTTCGATGTAGGGGGCATTGGGTGGCTCTCTACACAGTCCCACTTCAACTAGACAGAAACGTTTGCCACAGGTGTTCCTTTTTAAAAGTCTCTTTGCTTCAGAAAGAAACTGCCTGTTGAAAAATATCACTAGAAATTGAGCTTGTATCTATTTTACCAAAATTATTAAATTCTCTGAACAGTTTTTTGAATCCTATTCCAAAGTAATATTAAACCATTTAAAACAACACTGCATAATTCAAAAGAAAAGAATGTATACGCTACAACAAGGAAAATTGTATAATACTGTGGTTTAATGTAATAGAAGTCAGCATTATCTGAATCTTTCTAATCATAATTTCAGCCATTAAATCACCAGGGATTCCATCAGTATAGACTCTATATTCTGACTCAATTACACTGTGCATTAAAAGTAGTGGTTTACAGCATCTATTAGACTTGCCATTAGCCTGGTACCATACTCGATTGACCAAAGGGGTGGGGGAAACCCTTTCTCTTAAGAGAAAAGAAAACTAAAAAGCAAATTCAGTGGAATGCATAATAGTTGCTCCTAGGGAGAATGCTTTAGGTTTCAGTTCATTTCGTCTTAAGATGAACGTTTTCACCAAATATATCAGGGTAAACATCATGCTTCATTACTCCTCCCATTGTTCATACAGCACGCATATAGGTGTGACGCTGATTAATGGGGGGAAATTACAATATTCAATGACTTTGAAGAAGGAATGGGGAGAGAAAACATTTGCTTGAATAAAAAAACTCTATTAAAGCTTATATAGAAAGACAATGGCTTTAGCCAACCTGGTAAAGGATGCAGTTGGGCTAGATGGGTGTTTTTGGAAAGGACTCAAGCCCATACATCACTCCGATACGACAACACAAATAAATGGCAAATGAGAAATAAGCTCCTCACATACATAACACTTGGTGGGTATTTAATAATCTCAAAAACCATAGATGAGAGCTGTCTGAGTAATTTTTATGGTCTGGAACTAAGTAAAGCTTTGATACAAACTGTTTTCCTCTAGAAACTAGACTCACCATATTGGTGACAGAATAATTTCCTAATATAATCAGTCTTGACTTTTCAGCAATGCTTTTTCTAAACTAATAATTATTATCAGAGATTAATTAATCATTAATATTATAAGTTAAATAAGTAGGTAAATTGCTCATGTGGGTATTTTGCCAAAAACTGAATCTTAAAGAAACAGAGGACCAAAGCTGGCTTTCATAGCTCCAAGAAAAGGAAAATATATTACTTTTTATAAAATCAGAGAGGTTAAAGACAATTTAGATCTAAGGCTTCTATGACCATCAAGCATTAACCTTCAGAGTTATCATGGAGCTCCTGCACCACTCTATTTCCCAGCTCCATCTAGACATCTGATAATTGACTGAACTACCTCTTCCCAAAGTCCAACTCCAGTCCCTTAAAGAATGTGACTGTATTAATGGATAATTAATGGTCTTTAAAGACATAAATCAGAAGAAATGAGGTCATTAAGCTGAGCCCTAAACCAATATGTGCAGATGTCCTTCTGAGAGATTAGGACATAGACAGAGGTAAGTTCATGTGAAAACAGAGGGAGAAAACCATCATCTGTGACCAAGAAGAAAAGCCACAGAAGGAAACAAACCAGTCAACACCTTGATCTCAAACTTCTAACTACCAGAACCATGAGAAAACTAAGTTCTGTTGTTTAAACTACACAGTCTGTGGTACATTATTATGGCTGCCCAGTGATACCTTAGCAGACTGATATACAAGTACAGAGAACCACCAATAGTTTAGTTACATCCTATACACCTATCAAGGGAGAACACAGACTGTACTTGAATATGTACTGCAATTTAACATGACTCAAAACATTAATCCACTCCATTCACATTTTGTACTTACCTTAAAAGAAAAAAGAAAAACTAGCCACAACTCTCATAAATAACTGAATTCATTTGGTGTTCCAAGATATTTGGATTCCAAACACGAAACAATCTCTAATTTCAAATTCTATTAATAGAACCTACAAATGGCCTTGAGACCAAGAATACAGCAGCCCTTTCTGCATTAAGAAAGTTCTAGGTCAAGGGCTTAATTTTATATGAACATTGTTTCTATCAGAATTCCTTTAGTTAAAATGAGAAAAAAAATCCACTCCAATATTTTAAGTACAAAATAATTTCTTTCAAAAAATCAAAAATTATAACTAGTTCAGCTCCTATGGACTATAATGTGGAGGTTCTCAATATAGTAAAAATAAATCTACCATATTATCCAGCAATTCCACTCCTACAGATCTACCCAATGAAAACAAAATAACTAATTGAAAGGGATACATGCACTCCTATTTAACTGCAGCGCTATTTACAATAGTCAAGTTATGGAACAATCTATATAGATGGATAAGATGTGATATATTTATGCAATAGATTGCTACTCAATATATTTATATTATAAGAAAGGTGTACTCATGCCATTTGCAATGATATGGGTGAAACTGGAGGGGATAATGCTGAGGAAGTAACTCAGAAAGAGTAAGACAAATATCAGAAGTATCTATGGAATATAGAAAAATAAATGAAGGGTCAGGGCCTCCCTGGTGGCACAGTGGGTTGGGCACCTCACGGTGAAGATCTGCTGCACAACAGCACAGGTTTGACCCCCGGCCAGGGAGTGGACCCACATGGCGCAGCAGACCTCTCCTTCCATGCCCACTGCTCCCCTCAACATTGTATTTCGGTCGATCTGACTGTTCTGCTCCCCGCTCTGTCTCTGGTGAATCCTCTCCCCTCCCGCAACTCTGGCCTGTACCCCAGCTCTTGTATGCATAAATAATTTTTTTCAAAAAAAAAAAGGAAAATAAATGAAGGGTCACACAGAACTAAACCAACATCCAGCCCTAGAAGTCTGATTATAGAACTGGCTATCAAAGGGGTAGGGCTGAGGGCAAGGAAGAAAGGACGGAGGGGGCCCAATGGACCATGGTGGAGGAGTAAGGGTTCCCTGGTGGGTGTGATAACACACATGTGAAGAGTTATGATACTATGCCTCTGAACCGTATAGTGTTATAAACCAAAGATAACTCCCACGAGAATTTTTAAAAGGCATGGGGTTAGGAAGTGCAATGTGTATTTGAAGAGCTGTGAGTAATCTAAGTCTAGTGTAGGCGAAAGACTGAAGATGCAGGGGAATACAAGTGATTTGAAATGAGGCTAAGAAAGACATTCTGGATCAGATTTGTGTTTTAGACAAGTAACTATTTACAGGTTGCTTGCATCAGAATTACTTTAGTAAAAAAAAAATTTAGATAGTATGCACATCTCAATAGAGCTATTTTAAAAAATCAATTTCTAGAATTTGACTTTTAGTGGAAATTAATATAACATATACATGTTCATTTTTTCAGTGATGCACACTTGAAACATAAAATATCATAATGCAGTATTACTTTGCTAAAATTGAACAATCTCCCAATCTGAAAAATTTACATAAAGTTACATGATTTAAAAATCATAAAACCGTGACAGTATTTGGAAAAGGAAACTACCAAAGACATTTAAAGTACCCCATATAATAAATTAATATGTAAATAACCATACAGACTTAGAACTGCCTACCTGAACATGTAAGATACAAGTCCAACATTTTTTGTAAATTTTGGGCAGCCAAAGATGCTTTAAAATTACCCTAGACTTGCATCAAAAGAACCAAAGTAAATCTGGAGGTTGGATAATATATGTGGCCATTGACAGGAAGGAGTCTTAAGACCGCCAGGTAACTCCTTCCCTGTATTTACAGGAGCAGCATAATTAAGCCATTAGTCAGGATAGAGAAGTTTGAGTTCCATAATGGATGCCTGGTGGGTCTTTCCACAATTCTATGTTGAAACTTTACATAATAAGAAAGACTTAAAAATAAATGCATTTTAGTTTAGTCATTCAGACAGTAGACTATTATGTGACTTCTAAAGTCCTCTTTTCAAAGAGATTTAATAACCTGGAAGATAGCTCAAAATAAAATGTTGAGGGCAAAATTCAGGATGAAAATTAAGCATGTTATCATGACCCCAATTATTTGTAAATATGTCTATAAATAAGGAGTGAATCAAAACATCTACAGTGGTGACTTCTTATGTGTGAGGATTATGAGAGATAATTGTTTTCTTCTTTTTACCTCTATTTTTAAAATTATCTCCAATAAGCAGGTAATATTAAATCTATATAACAATTAAAGTGTTTATGTATATTTTTAAGGTTCTACTATTAATTGGCTGAGCTGCACTAGGCATTTCTACCCAAAAAGTAAAAGCAGGGGATTAGAAATATACCTATAATTTTATACTGTGCCTCAAATCTGGCCATATATTAGAATAACTTAAATTATGCTTTTTTTAAATTGGGGCAACACTGTTTTACAACATCATATATGATTTAGAGGTATGGGATGGCCCCATTCAGGTGCTGTTACCATACCACACTCACCACCAGGACACCCATAGGCCTCAGCAACAACCCACTGTGCTCTCCTCCCCATTCTGTTCACTTCTCTTTCCCTCCCTCTTTGGCAGTCTCAGTTCTACAGTCAGATCCTACAATGTATTATTGGTTTGGCTTTATTTCACCTTTGTTTCTCTATATTCCCCATATACATGACACCACCCAGTATTTGTCTTTCTCCTTTTGACTTCCTTCACTTAGCATAATTCTCTCTAGTTCCACCAATGTTGTTGCAAGTGGTAAGTTTATCTTTTATCATAGCAGAGTTGTGGGTGTATGCACATGTGTTTGTGTGATTCACGTTCTTGATCCGCACATCTGTCTTTAGACACTTAGGTTTTTTCCATGGCTTGGTTATTATAAATAATTCTGCAATAAAGACAGGAGTAAATATAGTTCTTTTTTGCATTCTTCAAGTAGGAGTGGAATTGTTGGGTCATACAATAGATCTATTTTTAACAGTTTGCAGAAACTCCATACTGTTTTCCATAGGGACTAAACCATTTCATCCCCACAATGATGTATGAGGGCTCCTTCTGTCCACATCCTACCAACACTTATTGTTTCTGGTCTTTTTGATATGGGCCATTCTCACAGGTGTGAGGTGGTTTCTCATTTTACTTTTGATTTGCATTCCCTGATGCTAAGTGATACTAAGTGATGATGAGCATTTTTTTTTTCATTTGCCTACTGGCCATCTTATATCTTCTTTGGAGAACTGATAATTTAGCTCTTCTACTCACTTATTTATTATCTTTGTTGAGTTGTAAGAGTTCTTCAGAAATATTAGATATCAGTCCCTTGTAGAAGTGCGGTACACAAGTATTTTCTTCTATTCGGTCGGGTGTCTTTTTGTTTTAATGATAGTTTCTTTTGCTGTGCAGATGCTGTTTAGTTTGATGTAGACCCAGTTACTGATCTTCTCTTTTGTTTTTCTTGCTCGGGGAGCTGAATCCACAAGACATCACTGAAGCCTGTGCTATGGGATGTTTCTTCTATGTTTTCATGGTTTTAGGCCTTATATCCAAATATTTTACCCATTTTTAATTTTTGTGTATGGTATGAGACAGTGGTCTAGTTTCATTTTTTACATGTGTCCAGTCTTTCCAAGATGATTTATTAAAGACGTTTTCCTTTCTCCAAGATATATTATTGACTTGTCTGTCATAGATTAACTGTCCATATAGGTATGACTTTATTTCTGACCTGTCACTTTTACTCCATTGGCTTTGTTCCAGCATCATTGTTTTGATTACTATAGTTTCATAATATAGTTTCAATGACTTCGGTTTTTCCTTCTTTAATAGTAATCCCTAGCCCTATTCAGAGCTTCTAATATAATTAGAAGTGTGTGGTTCTATCAGTTTCTGTGCCATTGTTAATGACATACTATGAATAGTCCCTTGTGGAATGAAAATTTCACATAACACACAAGAGAGAAATAAGACAAACATGCCAAATTAAGTCTGTGTTGCTACTTCTATTCAACTAATATTTTACCAATGAGCAAAAAATAACAGTTCACTTTGTTCCTCATTACTCAATCCAAAGAAACTATATTTTAATGAGCACTGCCTCATTTACTTCTTTTGTAATCCTCTGCTAATCTTTCAGTTTGGATTAATGACATTTCCCTCAAAGAACAACTCCAATTTTTGAGCCACAGTCATCCAACCCAATTCAAATCTTTAAAACCTTTTTCCTCTAAGCTGCTTCTGATTCTAAGTAGTTTCTCTAATTCTCAAATTAATCCTCATTAGTGAAAGACTCTCTTTAGGGAAACCAAAGTCCCCATCCTAATCATAATGGCCCATTTAAGCATGGCTAGTCTGTTTTCTTAAAAGAATTTTACAGGATATCAAACTTTGCTAAGCTGAAATGATTTGCCAGAGACACATCAGTATTTTTAATCTCTCTAATCAATGTACATGTCTGCACAATAAATTAACCTTTACCTACATAAATCACTAAGAATAAAAAAATCAAAATTAATCAAATGTGGCATTATATATGAACATATGTTCAAATTTCTTTCCTTGTAAATATAAAATAATGGGTCTAGACTTGGCATTTTGACATTGGGAAACTCAAACCATTTGTGTCCTAATAAAAATTATTCCATCAATTTTTAGATGGTTATTAACAGCAAAGTTTTTCATTACAGTTTTTTTTTTAACTATAATGGGTTTAAGGTAAAGAAAATATGCATTGTTTTCTAGTCTCATAAATATGGAGGCAGATTCTCTGAAATCATGACTTAGCTATAGCCCTACATCTGCCCCCCAAATTCAGTACCAATTTTGCAAACACCAAGATATATAGACATGTTTCCAGATACCTTCAATGAAGGCAGTTCCAATGAATACCTTAGATGCTCTAGGTTATATTTCCAGGCACATTGTTTCTGACAATAAAGTTCAAGATATAGCAAGGTGAGGAAGTCCAGGTAATCACATTTCATTAGTTTCCTCAAACTCTGCCCCGAGAAATCATGTCATCCTGTAAGTCATAGCGGAAGTACCCTAGTGCTCACCAAAACCCTAAAATCTATATCATTTAGTTCACAATATTTTGCAGGTTCCTTAAAATTTGTTTTTCTCTGCTGTCTGATGCTTCAAAATGTACAGATCCCCATCATCAAACTTTACTATGGCATTCAACCTGTTCAGCATTTTTTCTTTTTAAAACTGTGATGATTATGGGCATTTATATTGTGCTGTAATTTATTTACAGTTCAAATTTCTCAAAATAATCATACCATGAAATGGATTGTTATCTCCTTTTAAAATATGAGGAAATCAAGGCTCTGATTGGTTGCCTAAAACAACCATAAATGACCCAGCCAAGATTCTATCTAGTCTTGTCAAATCGTGAATCGTTCAGTATTTACAGTGTGTCCTACTTGAACATTTTAACATGCAAGTACTCAAGAATTATAACAGAGCCTCAATTATCCAACATGTATCTCCACCTGTGTGACAAGGTTCAGAGATCCACATCTGGGGCAGTTGTTACTTTCCATGTGGCATCTGTCACCTCATTCTCACTTCTTCATGTGCTTAAAGTAGTAAAAATAAAAACCCTGAGATAAGCTCCCAATTCACTGGAAATTAGAATCCTAGCAAGAGCCATTGTTCTAGGCCACTTAACAATTAACTAGTTGCTGGCTGTCTAGTTCCATCATTGCTTCGGAACCACTTTGGTGACCTTTAATTAGAGAAGTCACTATATTTTGCATTGAAAAATGATTTCATTTTTGTTATTACTTCTTTAGCACTACTGAGCTTTGCAATTGCATAGTATATGTACACTACCAAAGGGTAATTTTTCAGGAATGTATTCAGTGCTGGCAAGGAGGCTGTAAGAAAGGCATTCTCTTATACTTCAGGAAGTAACACATCTTTTCTTTAAAAATTTGGCAATACATACTAGGACATTAAACCTTAGAATGTTTATAACATAATGCTACTTCTATAAATCCATCATAAGGAAATCATCAGAAATGTAAAGGAAAACACTGCTGAGTGGTATTTTTCATGGTAAAGTGGGCAAAATGAGGAAATGGTTAAGTTATGACATAGATGCAACTGATTTTTATACAACCATTAAATATAATGCTTGTGATGAATTTTAAATGGTTTTAATTTTAAAAGTAGAGAGTAAAATTGCAGTTAGAAGTATGTAGCAGTTTGGAAATGATAAATAATAAGTGGTAAGATTGAAAAATTAAAAAGACAAAATAAATTTTACCTTCTAAAATATACTATAAATGGCCAAAAAATGTAATTATATAAGAATAGACATTATATTGAAAATTCCTCATGAACAATTTATGTACCAGAAAGCCTCTGAATGGTAGAACGCTCTAAAATCCCTCATGGTTGAGCTCAGGACTCAGTGCAAGTGGGACATTGTAAAATGTCAGTTAGAACTTTTTCCCACAAAGTCTGCTCAGATTTATTGTACTCAAATTTTACTGCATTCCATTAGCAAAAATATATACCTAAGTATGTGTTCTCTGGTAATTAATAATCTGCATGTGGCCCAATACTTCTCCTTGCACCTAAGGCATGCACGAGGAGCTCTAAAACACATGCCTTATTGATCCTTACCATTAAGCAGGCAATAATAATCCAATTATTGGCCAAATGATAAGGACTCCAATAGTTGAATCATCTAAAACTAAGGAAAAAAAAGTGTCCTAAAACCATCAGTCAGGAATCTTCACCTCTCCCCAAAACAGAAACTACTTTTTTTTTTTTAAGATTTATTGACTCATGCATACAAGAGCTGGGGTACAGGCCAGAGGTGGGGGGGGCTGGTGAGAGGATTCACCTGAGACAGAGTGGGTTGCAGAACAGGCAGATCAACTAAAACACACTGCTGAGGGGAGCAGCGGGTGAGGCAAGAGAGGTCTGCAGTGCCATGTGGTCATCTCTCTGGCCAGGGATCAAACTCAGCGTCACAGTGGCTACAGAAGCCCCACAGTACAGCACTCAACCCCTTGCACCATCAGGGAGGCCCAACAGGAATAAATTTTGAATGAGATTTTTATCATTTATCTGTTGCCACAATAATACTAGTAATAAACTACCCCCTCCAAAATAAAGCACTGTTTAGTTCAGAAGTCTATGCAAAGACTAGGGGGGCCTGCTGGTACAGTTGGACTCACTGGTGATCTCAGTGGGGAGCTCACCCCCCTCCACAAGTCTCTGGCACGTTCCCATGGGAAAGGTGGAGGGGTTCAAGAGTAGAAGCAATGTACTCAGCACTTGTTTAAGTGTCTATCTATAGCATATCTGCAAATCCCATGGCCAAACTCAGAATCTGGCCAAACTCAGAAACTTTGTTTCTTTGGTGAAAGGAAGTACAATGTCTCAAAACAAAGGTGTGGTAAAGAGGATAGAGAATGGGAGTCACTGATGCAGTTAATCTACCATGAAGTAGTGTATTTAGAGTCCCATTATACTCAACTCATCTCCTTTTCAGAAGAAAACCTAAATCAGTGCCACAGTGGTTCACAACTGCCCCAGAGTCAGTATCTTGGAAAAACCTAAAGAAAGAGTAAAATTGAGTAAAACATATTTGGAAAAAACAAAACTCCTGCTACTCTTGTCACCTTGGACACTGTTACACAAGCCTCTGACAACCACTCACTGATGAAGTCGGGTACATTGACAGTTAATACTAACTTTATATAAATATATGTGTGAATATATACACACACACAGATACTAACATATATACAAAAACACATACACATATATGCATATATAAAAACCATATATACTATAAAAGTTAAAAAATAAAATTTAGACAAAATTAAATAAGCTGATAAATTGATTAAAGTTAAAATAATGATGAGGAAAAAACATTGATTTGTCAATTATTTTTATGAAAGAGAATCAAATATATACAAAACCAAAGTTTTTTCAACAGAATTTGCTAATCACTTACTTAAATATGGTCTTTTCCAAAACCCTTACCTGACTTAGTGCTAGACTTTTTGTGGTCCACAAGCAACTAAGCCTCTGTATTGATTGATTACCAGTCTTAACTTCCAGACCTGACCCAGGTATAAGAAATTCTCTGCTCCACTGCAGAAGAGCTATTTGAGGATATATAAACCTCCTTAAGGAGCACAGCCCAGAATTCTAAAACTGTGAGAGTGGCAGCCACAGACCCTCTGGAGGCTTAGACACAGAAGTAACAGCACTATTTCCACTGCATTCTGTTGCTCAGTTGAAGAAACAGGGCCACCCTTCTCTCTGAATGTACTGATGCGAGCCAGCAGCCACATTGCCAGGAGAGGCTCTGACCAATAATCAGTAAGGCACAGAGACCTTCTGCTAACAGCCATCTGAGGAAGCCACCTGGAAAGCGTGTCCTCCATCCCAACGTCGCCTCCAGATGATTGTAACTCAGCTGACATCTGAACTGCAAACTCATGAGTCTCTGAACTAGAACTTTTCACTTAAGCTAGTTTGGAATTCCTGATCCACAGATAATGTGAGATAATAAATGTTGGTTTAAGCCACCAAGTTTTGGAGTAATTGGTTGCACAGCAGTAAATCACCAATGTAAAAACTATCAGGGATCCTACATTAGTTGCATGCAGCTTCACATGCTCATACATTCATAAATACATATGACATCCTCAACTGATTATGTTTGTAAACCTTGGGAGTTCCCCTATTCTTGGGGTCACCCCAGAGAATGGATATTCCAGTCATTCTTTCTAATAGTAGTTGCTAACTAACTTTCAGATGAGTTATTTTCAGTCCACAGAACACTCAATTTAATCATCTCCTCCTTTCCACCTTCAAAAGGTTAGTTTATGTATTTTTAAATTTTTTAATCCTCTTTTTTTTAAAGATTTTATTTATGCATACAAGCACTGGGGTACAGACCAGAGGTGTGGGGGGTGAGAGGACCCACCAGAGACAGAGTGGGAGCAGAACAGGCAGATCAACTGAAATACACTGCTGAGGGGAGCAGCGGGCAAGGCAGGAGAGGTCTGCTGCGCCATGTGGGTCACCTCCCTGGTCGGCAGCAGGGATCAAACTCATGCTGCAGTGGCTGCGGTTTGCCTCACAGTGCGTTGCTTAACCCATTGCACCACCAGGGAGAGCCTGTATTTTTAATTCTTGAGAATAAAAAAGTAAAATTAAAGAAACTATTATGTTTTCTAATTGATAATTTCCTGTGCAGAATAAGAAAACAGAAAAGGAGAAAACCTAAGTTACTTTCATCATAATAATGCTTCCTATGAACAGACTACAAGATGGTATCCTTTACAAGTCAATTAGTGTCTCTAAAGACATTTCCTCATCGTAAGGATAGTTAAAAAAAAAAAAAATAGGGCCTCCCTGGTGGCGCAGTGGGTTGGGCAACGCACTGTGAGGCAAACCACAGCCACTGCAGCATGAGTTCGATCCCTGCCTCCAGCCAGGGAAGGGACCCACATGGCACAGCAGACCTCTCCTGCTGTGCCCGCTGCTCCCCTCAGCAGTGTACTTCCATTGATCTGCCTGTTCTGCTCCCCGCTCTCTGTGGTGAATCCTCTCACCCTCCTGCACCTCTGGCCTGTACCCCAGTGCCTGTATGCATAAATAAATATAAAAAAACTTTAAAAAAAATAGTTTCAGTAACTACATGAGTTATGCTACTAACTAAAATCATTAAGTCACTACTGACTGACTACAGGATTATAAAAAAAAAAGCCTTGGTGCCTGGCTAGAGAAGGGATAGGATTATATAAAATGAATCCCCAATATCTCCATTGCTCAAAACAAATAACTCACAATTATTTAGAAGACCCTGAATGATGTTCTTCCAGAATCTTCTTTTCTTTGAGGAAAACCTTGTGACATCCATTTCTTAGGTAAACCGTAACCTTCAAAACAGTAATCACAGTCATGACTATCCCAAACAAAATGGTTGGGGGTATCAAGCCCTTCCTTAAAACCAGCTTCATAAAGGTATTCAGCATAATTTCACACATACTGATGTAATTTATGTGTTATTTCACTTTCTCAGCAATCATTTGCTCACAAATTTAAAAATAAAAGAAAGGAAGAAATGGTATTTCGTATGCATATTCAACCTCCAATTTTATTCCAAATATAGAACTACAAAGTAATGGGTAACAGCTGTTGTCATTGACTATTTCCATGATTTGTGTGGTACCTGAAAATTTATTATAACTTTAAAAAGAGCACATTAGCTTTATTCCTGCTCAGGCAGTCATTCCAAGAACGCAGAGCAACAGCATCTGTGACTGTCACTAGTCAGGAAGTCACTCTGCAGAAATATGGTACAATCACATGTGGCTGATACACTGAAAATTACAGCTAACCATAAAATGCTAATTGTTTTGTTTACAAGTCTCCAGGCCATAGCCAACCGGATTGCTGCAGAAACTAGAAATCAGGGTGGTCCACTGCAAAATTTCAAAAGAAATCAAATAAAAGAACTATTTTCCACCCATGGTAATGGTCTGAAGTTGGTCAAACTCTGAAAGTAAATCCTCCTGCAGTAGAAAACTAGCCTTCTGTTGAAATATGATGTCTTAAAATCATTTCATCACATATTGTAAGAGAAATCTTTTATCTGTGCAGGAGATGGTATAGTTTTGTATGGAAACAGAAAATCTGACTATCACTTTGAGATTATTCATCCAGATCAACAACTATAAATATTTCTAATAAGGTCACAAGTGCCTTTTGCTATTGGTACCCTCAGTTATAGTTACATAAAGGAGATAGTGACTTAAACCCTCTGGTGATAAAGAATGAATTAGAGAAGGTCAAGAAACTGATAAAACTAGCAAAACTTCTACTAAAGTTGCCTTAGATTCCTTAGTAGTTTCATACTACATTAAAGAAATGCAAGTCCTCTAGACAGTCTTTTCAGTCTTTCTCTCTATGACTTATTTCACCTTCAAGACATTCCTTACCTGGGAAGTTGTGTGGAGAGAAAGAGATAGGTAAGAGTGAAGCGAAATATAAGGGATCAAGGAAAAAAAATAACAACATCATCAACAACCAAACCCCAACAAAACAAAACAAAAATAAACAGACATTCTGCAGGGAAGAGGGAATGATTGCGATCAAGGCAGTTCGGACGGAAAGAGCACAAGGGACTATGGTGATGGTGCACAGGTGAATGGGTGATGGAAATTCTATGGGAACTATACCTAGAAAAGAAAGCAAACATTGTAAAATAAAAATAAAATAAAATATTAATAATAATGAAAAAAATTCCTTAGTAGTTCCAATAACATAGATTAATCTTTATAGTATGTTTTTTTAATACGATCAGACCATAGTGTTGAAATCTCAGAGTTGTTCCCTGATCTGTATTTTCTCATATATATGAAGAAGACATTATCGCCATTCTCAAGAAGATGAAAGTCTCAGGGCGGTAATAGGTAAGGAAACAGGTATTTACAATAGAGTATGATAAGCACGACAGGAGACATATACACAGCCATGGCAGGAACACAAATGAGGAACTAACCCCGAGTTCAAAGCAGGGAAAGCTTCCCACAGAAGTCCTACTCAGAAGTAGAGGCAGAACAATTTCAGTTTTAGGCAAAAAGAACTGAGGGCAAGAGACAATCCATACGTGCATGGGAGATGTTTGTACCTCTGTATGAACTGGAGCAGAGTGAAGATGAGTATCCAAGACAGAATGGTGTCGAACAAGCAAGGTAAAAAGGAAGAATCCAATTAGGCAAATAAATATTTGTTGAACCAACCCTTGCAGCAGAGATTAGCAGTAATTAGTTAAAGGAGTAAACAGTTCTGTCAATCAAAATCAAGTAGAGAAAAGCAGAAAGGGGGGGGGGGGAGGTAACGATATATACAATAGACATGCCATACAGGCAAAGAAAGTACAGCTTGAAAATTCCTTGGAAAACGGCTCGGGGTTCATGGATGTCAGTATATTTATCTGTGGCTTCCACTAAATCACTTCTGAGTCTCTACTCCACCTATAGTCAGAGATGGGCGAATGGTTTGCAACTCCAGAAAGGTGACAATCTTTGGAAGCATCATGTAGTTTGCAGTTTTCTTTCCCAAACCAGTCTGGAACACAAATGTTCTCCATGCTGTATTTCCTCTGGGAGGAAATTCTTTTTTTTTTATAAAATGCTTATGAACAATTTTCTAATGAACTTTATAGAGATGAAGGTGTGTTCTAACAGTAACTAATCAACTCTTACCATGTTGCCAGTTATTAAGATACTTTCAACTGGACATTTGGGATTTTTTAATCTAATTTACTAAAGTATGAACTTTTTAACTAAGAACGTAATTCTATACAAACAAAATTAATACTGCTAAAGATTTTTACTTCTGGATTAATGAGGAAATAAAAAAGGTGTTCATGATGGTTCAAAGGAGAACTGGAAACAGATACACACGAACTCTGGACTGAGAAAATGAATTTCCCAATAAATGGAAACTGATTAATAACTTAAAATACAATGTTTGAGATGATCATTTTTACAGGGTAAAAACAAAACGCAACCCAAATAAACCTAATTCACTTGTATGGTTATGAATGAAAATCATTTGAGAACTATCAGTTTTCTACAACTTAATTTCTACCCAGACAGAGCTGTAAAATTACCATAAAAAGACAACCAAAAGTTCACAGACCTATAACATGCCTATAATCCCTGAAGAAATTCCTCAACACCTTTGAAAAGGCAATCATCTCTTTTCCCCATTTCTAAAATTTTGACTTTTTTCTTGTCAAATCTAACATTGATTATGTAACTATTCTCTTTTCCTGTATAATTTCCCTACTGAAAATGAATATTTAAAGTGGCCTACAAGGACCCTTTCTTTTGCATAAAGTTAGTAGTAAAAACTCGACACATTCTTATAGCTAAATTGTCTGAAACATTTTCTTTTACAGTATTTTTAAGAGTTCCAAATGTCTAAGAGGATCTGACCTAATAGCCTTGCCATTTTACACTGAATAGCTACTCGATATTTTTAGTGCAAGGTGAAAATAGAAGTAAATTAAGTTTGTGAACAGCTATGAATTTCTAGAACCTACTTACAACATTTTTAAGTTTGATTTGTCCTATTTACAAAATCTGCTTCAAAATATTATTTTGAAAGTTTTAGGTAAAAGTACATTTGCACAATGATATGAATGCATTTAATGTGACTGAACTATACACTTAAAACTGGTAAAAATGGATCTCTTTATGTTTTATATATAAATATTGTCATAATAAAAACATGTTTGTTGGCTAAAGTATCTGAGATTGAAAAATTAAGAATTTTTAAATGTTGTTTGAAACATTGAGGGGAATTTAAAAGAATTTAATAGAGTGAAAATGATAATCCACTGATTTCTGGATTATTTGGTTAGTAAAAAAAAATGAGTTGAAGATAATGATTCTTCTTAAAAGGATCTGATATAATGAAGTAGTAATTACAACCAATTTCTGCTGAGTACCTACTATGTGGTAAGAACTTTATCTGTACTTTATCTCTAGTTTTATCTATACTAACTCATTTTATCCTTCTATCAATGTGTTGACATAAATTTCTAAAGCCAAGATGGAGTGGTTCTTGTCTAGGGTGCTACATTAGAAAAACAAAACTTTTTAACTTTCTCACCCCTGTAAATGTTCCACTTGGTGAGAAATGCAGTATATTCCATTAACCAATTCCTACATACCAAGTCAATTCTGGGTCTTTGCACCTCATCCACGTAAGTGGTCATTTCTATGGCCCTAACCAATCCATTATTTTCTATTTGTCTCTTTGTTGTTCTTTATTCTTTATCCTACAAAAGCTTCTTGCCTTCCATCCCATTTGCAAATCTCCAAAAGGTAAGTGGTCATAATGAAGTATTAAATAAAGCTTGTATATATCACCTAGATATCACCTGTATCTTTTAATCATTTTATAACAACTGTTATATAAGGTAGGTACTATTTAGGTATTATCTAGCACAGCAGAAGAATTTATCTTCTACACAGTATCATTTTAATAATATATGATTTAGCAAATCCCTTATCAATTTGATTGAGTGGGAAATCAGTTAATACTGTTAAAAGGTAGAAACAAATCAAAAAAGAGTTTGAGCAAAAATTGGTTCAAATTGGGTGATGCCAAATTGCAAGTGATTAGGAACATCTGCCCATGACTCCCCAAAAGTAGAGGCAGAGTAAGGAAATTATTTTTTTTATTCATACAAGAACTGGGGTACAGGCCAGAAGTGTGGGGGGTGAGAGGGTCCACTAGAGACAGAGTGGGGAACAGAACAGGCAGATTTGACTGAAATACACTGCTGAGGAGAGCAGTGGGTGAGGCAGGAGACGTCTGCTGCATGTGGGTCACCTCTCTGGCCTCTGGCCAGCGGCAGGGATCGAACTTGTGCTGCAGTGGCTACGGTTTGCCTCACAGTGCATTGCTTAACCCACTGCACCACCAGAGCAGGCCCAGAGTAAGGAAATTATTGATGACTATCGCTTAAAGTCATGTTGGCTGTTTGTGACTGCTTGTCCTTTGGTTTCAATTTCATAACCATGAGGCATTTACAGACTTAGATTTTGGTTTGCTTATGGACGCCAATACTGTGCTAAAGCTGTATCGATTCAAAGGCCTACTTGTTTACACAATTCAACAAAAACCAACACAAACAAAAAAAAAAATCAACTGTTTACTGATCTGAAGTTCCAACTTCAAAAAATTATGGGTATAATATGGCAATGATTTTGTCAAAATAGCAATCAGTACTGATTTAAACAACCAATTATTAACTTGCAAAGAAATCAAGTTCCAAAACCACAAAAAATTGATTTGCAATGGATGACTTTCTTGTGATAAGGTATTTGAGAGTATAGTTAGTTATTGATTTATGTGTTTGTGCATGTGGTGGTTGTGGTGTTTTATCTCCCAAGAAATCTTGTTTTTCACTAAATGACTAAACAAATGAGAGTTACTTGAAAAATGGGAAAGGTTTTATATATGCCAAGAAACCTCACAGGTCATATTTTCAGTCTCAATGATAGCTTCAAATTGCTGACTATAAAACAAGAGCTAAATGGCTTATCTCCTACAAAATGTGAGATCTTAAAATCTGCATCTGTAAAACACTCAGCTGTTCAAATGCTTTATCTAAGCTCAAACACTTGCAGGAGTCCAAGATTTTGCTGTCTTTAAGTACACTCATTGGATAACCTAACCCAAAACGCGACACGTTCAGTTGCATTTAAAAACATTAGGTAGGGAGGGGCCTCCCTGGTGGCGCAGTGGGTTGAGCGATGCACTATGAAGTAAACCGCAGTCACTGCTCGTCTGCGGCTCCGCTCCCCTCAGCAGTGTGTTTCGGTCAGTCTGCCTGTTCTGCTCCCCACTCTGTCTGGTGAATCCTCTCACTTCCCTGGAGTCTGGCCTGTACCCCAGCTGCTGTATGCATAAATAAATAAATCTTTAAAAAAATAAAAAATAAAAACATTAGGTAGAACCAAAAGGCTTAATTTTCATCGAGAGGGAGCAGAAGAGGGAGAGAGGCAATGTGCCCACCTTGGGGTGGTGCTTTCTCTTTGGCAGTGGTAAAGAAACAGGTGATATGCCTTAAATGCAAATACAATGAATTGGAGGAAGAAAGAAGCCTGAATAATGCCTTGAGCAACATACAACTGATCTGACTTCCCCTGGGTATGACTTTAAAACCTCTACCAGGTTTCCCTTTAGTAATCTGCAAATTAGGCAGAAAGCTTTAAATGTGCAAGCCAAAAGCAGTATCTGCTGCCTCATTACCAGTTGAACAGTCTGTTCCACAGACCAGTTCATGCCTTACAAACAGTCCCAATGATGGTCTATTATCTTGTGGTCATTTTCACCCATCCCTACAGTAGATTTTGCATCAATTGAGTTAAAGCACTCATCCTCTTCCCTTAATTGCGATTCCCTAAAATATTCTCACTGGGAATAAATTATCAAACATTTTATGTATCCCCAGTGAGCATAATTTTAGAACACCCCACTTTACCATGTCCTTTTTAACTATGAAAAAAAAATCCTTGGGGAAACAAATGTGATTTTAGAATTTGGACATGATGCTGGCCCATGTGTTTGCTCTCTTAAGTAACTTTACTTTTAACATCAGTGCTCACTACCTGACATTAAAGGTAAGTCAACTGTACTCCACAACAACGTCTTGAAATATTCCAACCCACTAAAAGCAATCATCATCAAGCAATACCTGACCTGCTCTAAAGGGACTATAAGTAATGAAAGTCTAATATAAAATGGAAAGTAATATCATGTAATCGAAACAGTAGTATCACGTAATCGAATTTTGTTACTAACAGACTTAGGTGCAACCAGGATTTTTCATTAATCAGCATTTTGATCTTAAGAAGCCAACTTAAATCTCTGGGTCTTTTATCATTCACCAAAGGTGAATCATGATAACTACCTTGAAAATCATCATGAGGTTTATTAACATATGTAAAATACCTGGCACACAGGGGCCTGCCTCCCTGGTGGCGCAAGGGGTTAAGCACCATATTATGAAGTATCCACAGATGCTGCAGCATGAGTTCAATCCCCAGAGGTGACCCACATGGTGAAACAGACCTCTCCTGTCTTGCCTGCTGCTCCCCTCAGAAGTGTATTTCAGTCAATCTGCCTGTTCTGTTCCCCACTCTGTCTCTGGTGAATCCTCTCAACCCCCACTCCTCTAACTTGTACCCTAGTTCTTGTATGAATAAATAATTTTTAAGATACCTGGCACATGGCAAACTAATTGACATTCCAAGTATCAGGATTCTCAAGCAGTTCCTTTATTGCAAACCTACAAGCCATGTAGAAGACATATTTGAGATACAACAAAAACAAAAGAAAACTATCTTGTGCACGTCCTTTAAGAAATGAGTTGACTCCATTTAGCAAAGGCTACTATACAATTAACTGTAGAAAAACAAATGTTTTCAGTGACTAATTATAGCTTCAAATGAAAAGTCATTCTTTCAGTGGCAAATGTGGACATAAAGGAAGTTGCCAGCCATGTTTATAACATCATCTTTTAGTTCGAAGAGAATATAATACACATTATATAAGTGTTGTCAAGCGATAAACACATGAATAATCAAAAATTATCCATGATTTTGTAAGACATATCCTTTTTCCAAGTCTTTACTGGAAAGCTTACCAAATAATCCTAAAGACTCACCAGAAACCCTACATATTACTAAAACATATTCCTAAAAAGTGTAGCATATTCCCTTCAAGTCTTTAGTGAATGATGGCATTTCTCTACTGATAGTAGCAAGATAAGATGTATTCATGCTATTTTCCCTACTCTAGACATTTTTGTTCATGCCTTCATAATGCATAACTCAGTGTTTTATATATAATTAGTATTCAGTAATTACAGAAAATAGCCACAGTTAACACAAATGCAATTCTTTAAGCAAACAATGGTGATTTCACTTTGTAGAGCATAATACTATTGAAGCATCCATATTAAACATGAGTTTTGATTTGAACAGGATTATATAATTGTGTGTGAGTCAAATAATTATAGGTTTCAGGTTTTGCATATTTATTTCCAAGTCTATTTTCCACCTTTTATCTGCAAAAATTGGACTCATTTGACCACCTACAGACCCTTGAATTTCTCATATCAGTTACCCTCTAATATGAAAATTAGTATTTTATTGCTTAAGTCATAATGCCATGAAACAGCTGTCACACAAACTTTCAGTGACCTTACATATGTATAAACACTAATGAATTGCAAAAGTTGAAACTGGCATTCCTCATTTTGGCACATACTGAAAGACAGGGGGTCCCATGATGAATCACCCAGGAATGTGCACTGGAACCAACAGGGAATCAGAAGTGGCAGCTGCTTTCTTGGCAGCAGAAGTGATAGCATCTGGAGCATCTGTGTAGACAGGCTGCACGGAGGTACTATGATTCTCCCCTGTGATGCTACTAAAGCAACTTATCCTTGACTATCATGTAAAAAGTGCCATGAGTACGTCTATAAATAACAAAGGGATTGATGACATCCATTTACCAGCATATTCAAAGATCACTTCCCTAAAGTTCTAACAACAAGGCCTTCCACCAAGTCACTTAGCTTCAACAAACAGAAGTGTTCTTCTCATATGAAGTCAAGAGGAGTAAGCAAGAGCTAACATGGTGGCTTAAGCATCCTCTAGGACTTTGATTGCTTTGAGTTCTAGTTCACGATTACTTACTCGTGATCCAACATGGTGCTCCAACCATCCACCACCTCTGAGTTCTAACAGAAACAGAACTGAGGATCAAGAAAAAGACAAATTTGCAAGTTGATCATAGATCCGAGGCAATCTATGGGGCAAAAGGAAGGAGCAGGGTCAAAACAGGAAAGGGAAGAACACCAGGGACTGTGGTGATGGATCACGGGTGATACGGTAGTAGGAAAGCTATGGGGACTACACCTGAGGAGAGAAGTCAAATATTGTACAAAATGAACAATGATATAAGGAAATAAATTCAATTATACAAAAAAGAAAGGAAATGCTATGGTGTTTGGCTTTGCTATTTATCCATAAATCAATACAGCTTGAATCTGGAAAGTCTTCCTCTCCTACACCACCTCTGTAGTCTTCAACACTCGAAACTATTTCTAATGTCACAAGTTTCACAACTCTACAATAGTCTCCACTACACCACAGTAGTCAGAATCTCTTGTAGGTCTCATTTTGATCTTCTATTTGGTCAAAGAAATGTTTACATATCAAAATACCTTTGGTAATTCACATTAAGATTTATATACTAGGCTGTCGTCAAGGAAGTAGAAAGTAACAAAGGATAGGACATGGAGACCCTGAATAAGAAATCTGAGGTAGGAACTGCCAGTAGTAGGTTGACACCTTGTCACCTCTAATTACTCCCCCACCCACTCCCCAAATCGCTATCATCAAGTTCAGGCAAATTTTCATTGTGCAGTAGTAGACTATCAGTCAGCCAATTCTGATGGCACCATGAGGAGAAACAAATGACTCTGTTTAGCATAAGATAACAGTTTCAGGAATATAATAAGCCAAATGAGAAGTACAGTTGAATCACTTAGGTACTTGGCAGAAAACAAAAGAAACCCTCTAGGCAATTACTTATGTCATGTTTTTGAATGTTCACAGACTACAGGCTTCTCCCTTTCTTCTTTAAGGTAGGAGGTAATTTATTTTTGAAGGAGGACAGGTTTTTCACATCACAATCCCATACAAAAAGTTGGCAATGATCTTTCCAGAGACATCTTTTTTGTTTTCCTTTGTTTACTTATAATTGATTTTGCTTTTTTAATGCAAGGATATGATTGGCAAGTTGGTTTTTCTTCTCCTTGATGACCACTAGTTGAGAGTAATTCCAACATAAAGTCACCTTACAGGGTAATCATAATGCAATCTTGCCTCTGTCGGTAAGTCTTTATATAATATTGTGATTCAACATCGCAACCCAAAGGCAAGTGTTCATGAGGACTTTCTAGTGAAAATAGATTCTACCCCATTGTTTACAAAATGAAAAGGAAATTCTCTTAATAGACTGTGGTAACCAGACTCCAAGATGGTTCCTAATGACAGAAATTGCACAGCCTATCCACTTAACAAAGCTACACAGCAATCTGAAAGATTCACCAGAAATTCCGCACATTACTAAAAACTTGTGCTAAAGTCCAGTATATTTCCTTCAAATCTTCAGTGAATTATGGTATATATACTGAGACAGGTTCATGCTCTTTACATAATGCATAAATCAGGTATAGCAGATGTGTCCATGTGTGACTGCCCATGATAGGTTGTCAATAGTATTAAAGTTTGGGGGTTTGATGGCTCATCATGGTGGAAACTGGGAAGCCAACCAGTCTTCCACAGAGAAGCCTGCACAGGAAGGAACTGATACAATATATGAGGTAGAGGCATACAAAACCTCCTCAAGTGGACTTTAAAGTTATCAGAAAATGAAAAAAACCTCTCCTCCTGCCTTTCCCGCTGCTCCCCTTAGCAGTGTACTTCAGTTGATCTGCCTGTTCTGCTCCCCACTCTGTCTGTGGTGAGTCCTCTCACCCTGCTCACCTCTGGCCTATACCTCAGCTCTTATATGCATAAATAAATAAAATCTTTTTTAAAAGTAACTTAAATTTTTTAAATAAATAAAAATAAAAAAGACCTCTCCATCAGCCACCTACACTTGCCGGCTGAACAAGCTGACTGTGGTGGAGGATCTTCTTGCCTCAGTCAAGACTTCAGATCTCTGTGGCCCCAGCTTACATGACACTGGTATCTCATGAGAACATGTATACAGAATGATCAAACCCAAACTGCTCCCATATTCCTAACTCACAGAAATGGTGATAGACAATACATTTTTAGGTTGTTTTTAAGCCTCTAAATTTGGGGGCACTGTGCTATACAGTGTAATACACATGATCACAAATAGCTTTCTTCTTTATAGCTTCTAACTACTAATTGCCTTAGGTGGCGAGCAACTCCCTTCCAAAGGTCTTTAAACACACACACACACACACACACACACACACAATCAAATGTAGTAAAACTCACCGTTTGACAACAATATTGAATCATTCCAGTAAGGCTAGTACGAGCTACTTTGGCCTGACTGATACTGTTCGCAAGTCTTTGCCCTCGCTCATAGATCTCAGAAAATATATCTATGATGTCATATTTTAAAATAGTCATGTTGGTCCAATGAATCATGAAGACAATATAGGGTTTGGAGCGTTGTAGCCCCCTCCAGCTGACTTTAGAGTTATCAGTCTGTGAAAAATGTCTCTCATTTGTTTAGATGTCTTCATGTGTCTGCCACATCTGAGCCACTTAGCTCCCTCTTGTTTTGGAAAATGCAATCAATCTTTTTAGCCAGGGATGTCCCCAAACGCTTAACCATTGCTCACTACTGCCACCTCCTGGGCATATGAATATTTGTAAATATTTTTTTCAGTTTATGAAGGACACCTTATTAAAGTCATGCAAGACAAGCTTTCATTGCAACACAGTTCAGATTGCTTTAGATTATTTAAGCAGTGAGCACTTAGCCTAACATATCATAAACCAGGAGATTACAATATGATTTGACTAATAACAGAAGCAACAGAATAGAATTTCTACTCAATATTTCTATGTCCAAATATTCTTTTTGAAACCAGCTAACTACGTGATTGGAATGGACCATCTGAGCAGCCATGCCACCATTTAAAATAAATGCAGTGATATTGATCTACCGACCTAAAATTTGGGGAAAGTAGAACAAATTATTTTAAATTATAAAGTTAAATTATTCTAGCATAAAAATATTCACCATGGTAGGTCAAGGGAATACACACACACCCTTGTGCTTTATATCCTGAAAGTAAAAATTATTCTTAATGATTTACAATCAATGTCATACTCCATTGCATCTTTGAACTAATACTGTAACTCCCTTTCTTGCCAAATGCATATCTAATTCAGAATACCTTTCTCAGTGCAACTTCTCTCACTTTCTAATCTACATCTGTATCTCTGATTAGATTTATAATTTACCTATGCTTTTGTTATACCTTTGGTATACTTGGGAATCACTAGTCCACCACATGGTCCAAACTACCAGCATTCCTTGGTAAGACTGGTAAGAGTAGCACAAGAATGAAAAAATACTGTTTAAACAGGACCAGTTAAACAACTACCAATATTTGCATACTATAAAAACTGTGAGGCTTCCATAGCCACTGAAGTAGGAGTTCTATCCCCAACCACAGAGGGGACCCTCATGGCCCCGGCAGACCTCTCCTGCCTTGCCCGCTGCTCCCCCTCAGCAGTGTATCTCAGTCAATCTGCCTGTTTTGCTCCCCACTCTGGTGAATCTTCTCACCCCTTGTATACTCACACAAAGTATACAAAAAGTAGACACCAAGTATACTGTGGTATACTTCTCAAACGCATAATGAAAATTTATTTGTGACAGAACCCTCATCTGTGGATTCCAAATTGCTGGAAACATCACTTACTGGGTTGTATTCCTCTCTAACAAGAATTTGTAAAACTGGAATTTTCAAAGTGCAATGAATGTCACCCAACTTCAGGCTTGGATGATTCCTCTTTCCCTGCATACGGATCCTGAGTAAATGGTAAAAGCCTTGTTTCAAAAATGTCTGAATCCAAGTTTTATTTCCCCGAGTGAATGTGCTGCCAGCTCTCTATTAAACATTTGTACAGCCATTATCCTTTCAAACAACAGTCCGCCATCATGATTACCTATTTATTTGGCATATGTTCTCCTCGATCATAGCACAAAACAAATACAATTGCACACACACATGTACAGAGAGGAGAATTTTCTAAGTACAAGTTTTTATAGTATACAAATATTGGTAGTTGTTTCGTCCTGTTTGAACAGTATTTTTCATTCTTCTGCTACTCTTAACAACTTTAAGAAATGCTGGTAGTTTAGACTATATGGTAGACTAGTGATTCCCAGAGTTTGGAAATAGCTCTCAAAAACTATCTTTAACAAACTACCTCACAAACATTGGATTAAAAGGGACTGTGTGTACAAATTTTCTGTGACATACTTAAATCCCCAGCCTCTCCTTTAATTCATCCTTCTCTATCCTAGATGCCCCTTTCCTGACTGACCTGTGGCACCATTTTCATTGCAGCAAAACTGAAATACTGTATCTGAATAAAGGAAAGTCTCCAGGGCCTCTGTGGTGGTGCAAGGGGTTGAGTACCCTATGGGACTTCCCCTGCCACTGCAGCGGGAGAGGACCCACGTGGCCACAGCAGACCTCTCCTGCCTCGCCCATTGCTCCCCTCAGCAGTGTATCTCAGTCAACCTGCCTGTTCTGCTCCCCACTCTGTCTCTGGTGAATCCTTTCACCCCTCCTTTGGCCTGTACCCCAGCTCTTGTACACATAAATAAAAATCTTAAAAAAAAAAAAAGGAAATCTCCAGAGTACTACATCTTTCACTCTATTTTTGTTTTGTTCTGTTTTGTTCTGCTGCTATCCTTAGAACAAATTCTGTCTGAGCAAGTCAAATATCCAATGCTCAGGCTTGGTTGACAGACGACATCCGCAACAGACGCTCACCGCCGGTAAGGAGGGAAGTTTGGGCAACGCACTGACAGAACCAGATTGCTGGCCATATGCAAATGAAACAGCTTGAAGTCAAGTCTGCCTGTTCCTCCCACTTGCCCATCCTCTTCAACTTGCAGCAGGCTGTCAGCGCTGCCCAACTGCCTCATCCACGCCAACCCAAAAACACCAGCTAGATGGTCTGGACTATTTTTTTTTCTTTCTGCCTCCCGTGGAGCCTGCACCTCCCCACTGCGCAAGGAGTAGGCACCCCAGGCATTTCACATTTCACGTCATTACTTTGCCTTTTGCCACCCCGTGCTGCTCATTTAATTTTAGCAGTGTGCATGTGAAGAATTGTCCATCTATAGCCTTAAAAGACAAGCGAGGCCATTAAGAGTTGCTCACATATTCGAATGTTCCTTTTCAGCAACAGTGTGAGCTGTCTGGTTTGATGGATTTTTGGAGCTTCGATCTTTGACATATAAAATGTCGTACAGAGCCTTTAAATCCTAGAACTGAATTATTTGGAGTAAAAAAAAAAAGAACCTTCCCAGTAGTTGTATTTCTTGATGATTAATGCTTATGAAAAATAATAGGTACTATGATATAGAAAAATCTCAGGTGACAAGAATGTAACTCTTCGTAAGTATTGCAGAAATTTCATTTTTATCCTACCTGCCCCTCCTCCAGTTTCTCCTGACTATTCCATACTCTACGAAGAAAACCTTGAGATGGTGAAAGGAGAGAAATCAAAATGAATCTTTCCTTTATTCAGTCCAATGGTTGATATTTCCCATTTTCCACAATAGGGGTTCAAAACACAAATCACACAGAAAGATGCTTTATTTTCTTGTTAAGGATTTAGGATTTGTGTAGCCAGTAGAGGAGAAAGGGGGAGCAGAAGATGCGAAAAGCATCTGAGGGCAGAGAGATGATCATGTAACTCAGTGTTCTGCATCATTTCCAAACAACACCCACTTCCTCTTGCTATTTTCCACAGCATTTAAGAAAAATAGATTTTATTTTCAGAGCAGTTTTAACTTCACAGCAAAACTGAGGGGAAGGTACAGAGAGTTCCCATCTCCCTCCTGTCCCCACATAAGCAGAACTTCCCCCAAAATCAACACCCCTCACCAGAGTGATGCATTTGTTAAAACTGTTGAACCTACATTGTCACATAATTATCATCCAAAGTACATAGTTCCAGAAGTTACAACTCTTGATGTTGTACCTTCTATAGGTTTTGACAATGTGTAAGGGCGTAATGGCGTGATCCACCGTCTATCATATAGAGACAACTCACTACCATAGGAATCCTCTCTGTTCCACCTGTTCACACCTTTCTCCCCCTGGCAACCACCAATAGTTTTACTGTCACCACAATTTCTTTTCCAGAATACCACACAGCTGAAATCCTATGGTGATGTAGCCTTTCCAGATTGACTTCATTCACCTTAGGAATACATATTTATGCTTCTTTCATGTCTCTCCGGGGGATCTTCCACTGCCATTCCATTGATGGAAGACATGGATACGAATCAAATCTAAGGGCATAAAGTGAGCATAGGGTCCAAGGAATAGATGATAAGGATTTCCCGAGAAAGAATACTGTAAGCAGTGTCTTCCTCTGTCTTTGATCCCATCCTCAGTTTTAACAATTTCAAACAAAAGATTGAAAACAAAGTATGAGAGGCTGGGCAGCTCCAAGAAAAGAACAACCCAAAAGACGTCGCTCTGAATCCTGACTCCACTCCTGGGTACCTGTGAGTTTTCTGTTAAATTTCTTAAGCCTCTGACCCTCAGTTTCCTTCACCTATAAAAATAAGCTGCTTTTAGGATTTCCCAGAATACCAGTTCAATATCTGCACATCATAAGCACTCAAAAAAATTATCATAATATAATGCAGACTTGTGGTGGTAGAAGATGGTTAACAAGAGGTGTTCTCTTTCAGTGAACTTAAAACTAAAGAATCTCAATGGGTCTTCTGAATGAGAAAAATGCATATATGATGATACTATTAACCACCTGTGGCTTTTAACTAATAGAACTAAAGGTCTTGAAAAGCTTAAAACTGAAATCAAAATGATTTGGTGAGCAACAGCCATTCCAGTTGGATTGCAGCCTATTTAAAGGAGGACTAAAGGAACCAAATGAGGAAGCTACATGAAAAAAACACCACTATTCCAAAGATTAAGTTCCAGCCTTCACTGAGGAGGGGACAGGGAATCTAGAGCACGGGGACTCCAGGTAGGTCACCTGCTGAAGGAACAGGTGTGATTCACTGTGCCTCACCTAGCTTGGATGAGATACCCCTTAAAATTATCCCACCTTTCTCTGCACTGATTATATTCTTACTGAACAACTCTCTGATTATTCATTTATCTTCTAGGTATATTGATTCAAAGGTGTAAAGAGTGTCTTGAATAGCAAGCACTACCATCCCACGCTAGATAATAGCATCTCCCATTGTATATTCATAAATTGTCAGGCTGGGTTAACTACTTGTCTGGAGTTTTATTGAAATCCTTTCTCCTGGCCCTGTAAATACTGGGATGCTGAATGATTCAGAGGGGATCTGAATCACAATAAATTCACCAGTCAATGAGATCTTTGGTAGTCAACCCACCTTCTCTCAGTAGCATGTCTTCCTCCCTACCTCCTGCCCTACCCCCCTTTTCTACCTACAATAGTAATTGGTGTAAATTAAATAAAATATTTAATTTCCATTTGAAGGTACAAGGAGTCTTTCAAGTGAAGACAATGCTCTCACAGGAACTGAAATGAAGGTTACTTTTCAGGTCAATGGTATAGAAAAGAAATTGCTCCAGTTGTTATTTCAGTGAGTGGCAGGGCATAAATCTCAAAGCAAAAAGCCTCAAACAAAATAAAAGGCAACAAAGTTTAAAACAGGAAGATAAATGTCACAAAATGAACAATTTATGAGATAACGCCAATGATCTCAGAGGTGTGGGTAATCGTTCTCAAAGCCAAATAAAATGTGAACATTAAAAAAAAAATGATATGCACCAAAGAAAAGGATAAACCCTTTTCAAGGGGTTTTTAATCAAACAAAAATAAAGATCACATTGGAATTGTGTCTGTCAATTGGAAATTTACTGATTTTAAGACAAATGGTCTTGAAAACTGAACCAAATTGAATCCATTTTTAGTGGACTATTCAAGGTAGAGATCTCTCAGGTCCTTGGGAAAATAATGGAATTCAAGTGCAGTACTAATCCAATAAGAATTTTTTCAAGAGTCAATATCAGCTACTTAGCATGGTGATAGCGGTAAGGCCATGGCTGTTGACTCCATTTCTGTTACTCAGACTTATTGCTTTGCTTTTAAACTATGGCTTTAGGGTATATTTAGACTGCCCCCCCTCCCCCTAAGTATCCCTGGTAATTTATTCCATCTGGAAGATCTGCCTCAAGCATAATTTAAAATCTCCAGGCTCTATTCTCTCCTGGTGCAGAAGCATAAGTCCCATTAGCACTAATGAAAGCTATCCACACATCTCAAGCAGTGTACCTCTCATCAGTGTTTAAGAACCAAAATTTTTTATGTCTTATAAGAGGAAAAAGCACTAAAAAGAACACAGTTCAACAAGGTTATAATGCAAATGTGGATTCTTTTTCAGATGACAGTATTCCTTTAAAAGTATGACATGTTTGTCCAAAAAGAAAGAAAGAAAAGGCAGGGTTTAATAAGGGAATAAGGGATTCTTAACTATGAAGAAAACACGTGGCTTTGAGCTATCAGGATCCGCTTATCCTTGAATGTTGGTTGGCTGAATCAAAGACACAGAATGCTTAAATAGAATGAAGCTATGTATAATTTATACACAGACTTCAGACTCAGAATGGGATTAGCATCCCTAATCCCCAAGTTGTTTAGTTGTACTTCTATTTTTAAAAGGGACGTTGGAAGTATGGGGTCGGTATTTTTTCCCATTTTCCTTGCTTTAGAAGAGAAGGGATATTTTTTACTCCAGAGCACAATACTTAATTTGTGGTGTTCCCTTTGCTTCACGTCAGAAGCTCAAGTCTCACACAGGCCCAAAACTTCCATTAGCGATAGATTACTGGAATTATTTTTGATAAATATAACGAAAAGTCTGTAGTTTCACAATTCTATTGCATTCCACTGCTTCTATAAGTATTTTCCTGCCCCATTTGCTGCTGGGTTTCTCCACAAAATTTCCCCAAGCCACACCCCTAGCAGCCTGCAATCATTTCTCCCTACAATCTGTCCAACTTTTCTCTTGCAGGTTTCAGTGCATCGAAATGTTCTGGCCAACACAGGAGCTCGTTCGGATTATCAGAACCTCTGGATAACTGTAAGACTGATCTGTTCCAGGCCCTTCCCCCCACACCATCACCTTTCAATGAAACAGGGGATAGTGAATGCTTCCTGAAAACACAGAAATAATCATTTGGAAGATTAAAGAATTTCATCCTATTTTGGAGTCAAATGGCTGTTCCAAAAACTGGGATAGTCTCCAAGTTTTCCTGTGAGAAGAAATTGGTTATCACAACATTATCACTGAGTCTGTGTGCCACACAAAACATTGATATAAAGCAGCATCACCGCTGATTAAACACTATTAGCATATTCAGTTGCAAACACAAATGTAAACACAGATTTCCAATGTTTGCATCACGTGCAACTGCAATATTCATCTTTGTACAGGAGTGAGTAAACAGAGACCTGGAGAGAGAGAAAAAGCCAACGTGCACATTCAAACAATGTGTAAATGCACGCTTAAAGAGGTTTTGGAATTTATGTATATATTTTTAAAATTTTCGTTATGTTCTCTTTTTATTATTTTTTACTGCTTGTAGCTATTAGGTACTTGTGATCTTGCCAAATGTAAGTTGGTTGATAACATACGTTTAATAAGAGTGTGTGAGCACACACACACAGACACAACATTAAAGCAATATCATGACTTCCTCTTAAGCTGACAATGGCAAGGCACTTTGGGAATGGAGACAGTCCCTTATTTTAACTCTCCACATTATGTTCAGGCACTTGGAATATGGGTATATCAGAACAAAGGAAAATGAATATTCTTTTAAAAAAAAAGATTTATTTATACACAGCCAGAGTTGCAGGAGGTGAGAGAATTCAACAGAGACAGAGTAGGGAGGCAGTTCAACTGAAATACACTGCTGAGGGGAGAAGCAGGTGAGGTCTGCTGCGCCATGTGGGGCCCCTCCCCAGCCAGCAGCAGGGATCAAACTCGGGCTGCAGTGGCTGCGGTTTGCTTCATAGTGCATTGCTTAACCCACTGTGCCACCAGGAAGGCCCGGAAAATAAATATTCTTATACACATTAAGAGTAGTAGGGGCTGACAGGCAGGCTGAAGTAGTTATTTTTGTTTGTCCAAATTTTTTTTTAGCATTTTTTCACCTAGCTTTTGATTTCACACATTTTCAAGATGCCAGACAATCAATCTATGCTATATATAATTGGTTTGCCCTGCAATAACCTCCACCAAGCTCACAGTTCAGTTATAGCCCACCTCCACAAATCTAGACCCTTAGTCTAGATTTTCTGTGCCTCAGGCTTTGGCTAGCCCTCCCCGTCTGCTTACTGTTATTCCACTGTATTTATTTTTGTGAGCCAAGGCTATAAATAAATAAATTTCAAATATGCATTTATATTCACAGAGAAACAGTAGGATGTTAAAGTCATGTTTACACTGGGCTGAGCAATTTTTTACCCTACCATCTGTGGGCATCAAGGATGGAGCACTCGAAAAACAAAATACAAAAGTCAAAAACCTGAATTCATACCCACATTTTGCCACTACTTGATGATAATAACTTAATTGGTGCAATTTTCTCACAGACTCTTAGCTTTTGTAAGCTTCAACTTCTTAACTCGTAAAATGGGAAGCTTCAATACATAATTTGCTTTCCTTTGTTTTCTATGTGAAGACTTATCCATATATTCATTATTCAATATTGAACCAATATTCAAAAGAATTAAAATCAGAATGGCTCAAGCAGACGCTAGATAGAACATGGTGCTCTTTCTCTATACCTTCTGTTTCACCTCTCACTTCACCTTCACCTTTATCAACACCTCCTCTTCAGTGAAACCTTTGGGGTTCTACTGAAAATCTGTGAAATACATCCTCTCCATGGACTTATTCAGACTGAAATGATTTTATTCTAAGTGTACTTAGAACAGGTGAACTGAACATTTTAAGTATGGGCTCCAACCAGTCAGAAGAAACTTCAACTAAAAACAGTTACCCTCTCTGTTTAACACATGAAAATCAGTCCTGACTTTCAGTAATTATACTAAGGCTATTTAATCAATAATGAGTACCTGTAGTTCACTTACAAGGTGAAGCAATATCCATTTAACAGGGCAATTGGGAGAATGCACTGAGATAATAACTATGAGAGCGCGTTGCAAGCTGTAAAGTACAGCAGCAATGAAGTGTAATATGGGGGTGCTAAAGCAGACTGTTACAGATGGTGCCCCCGGAAGGGGGTGATGGTGAGGATAGAGAAATGCAGGGAAAATGCGAACATAGCACAGGTGAGGATGGAGATTCTGATAAGAAACATAAGGGACTGCAGAAGCAGCCCCCAGCATTCAGGATTCAGTGTTCGGCATTCAGCATTCAGGATTTCAGTGTTTTCTGATCTTCAGAAATTTGGGAGTTAGTGATGTCTGCTGCCATTATGTTGATCTTCCAGAAAGTTGTTGTAGGCCTCTGAAGCACAAAAAGGGGCTTCCAGCAGCGAACCGCAGAGAAGAAAAGTTCGGCGGCTTTGCAGGTAGCCGAACGATGGAAACTGTTCCCAACTTTGCTGCTGTTATAGCCTGAAAGGAAGACCTACAGCCAGGGGCCTCATTGAGCTGTGTGACGGTGGCTGTTTGTTGGGTCATTCACCTGCAGCAGCTGCTGTTTTGAGTATTGATCATCTGGGCTGTGCACATTCTGGCAGCCCAGGAAGCATCTCCTGTTGTGTTTTCTGCTATCTTTGTGAGTTGGATCTCGGCCTATCATCAGGCCGCCATGTGCTCCAGGTCCTTGGTGGCAGGAAGACGCCATCGTGGCAGGCTTTGTGTTTAGGACTTTAAAACACTGGACACTGCCTCAGGTGAGGTAAACAGCCACACGTGGCCTCAGAGACTGTTTTCCCTGGTTTGTTAAATACATATTTAACATTATTGTTAACATTATTGTTCTCTGAACCTGAGCAGTCTTGCAATTGCATGCACAGGTGAAGAACTCAGACAGTGACTGGTAAACTATGTGGGTACTGTCCTTGGCCAGTTTTAGTGTCCCTTGCTGCCTTGTTTCAGAAGGAGTGTAATTGAGATCAGAGAACCTCAAATATATACATATATATATATATATATATATATCCCAACAACAAGCATCAACTTTCTAACACAGTGCCGTCTCAGTATTTATTTAGGGAAAAAGAATCTTTAAATAAACTCCATGAACAGATACTAAAACTACTACCCAATTGGCACTGATAGACACACCGTTTAATTTCTCTATCTGAATTACCTGCATTCCACTGGTTCCTGGCATTTAGATCTTCCTGAAGGGACACTGGGGGACTGATAATGTTCTGTTTCTGGATTTTGGTGCTAGTGTGTTCCATTTGCTTAACTGTATCAAACTGTATTTTTATAACATGCACACTTCTCTTTTTATATTTATACTTCGATAATGTTTTTTAAATATCTCCCCAAGAACAACAGATGGGCAATTCTTTTAAACAGGGAATTAGATTTCTACTGATGTGCAACAAAATTACTGCTATTTTAGCAACTTAAAGCAGCACACTTTCATTATCTCAGTTTCCATGTGTCAGGAATTCTGCTGGGTCCTCACGAGGCTGCAGTCAAAGCATTAACTGGGCTGTATCCTCATCTGAAAACCTAACTGAGGAAGAATTTACTTTCAGTCTATTTCAAGTCATTGGTAGAATTCATTTTATTTCTTTTTTTGTTGTTACTTTTTATTGAAGTAACAGTGCATTATAACATTATGTAAGTTTCTAGTGTGCATCATTATAAATCAAAAGCTTCAAGTATCCAAAGGACACAAAGTTTCAAGCATTTTCTTCCTTCTGTATTTTGGAACTGCCTGAAACTTTATGACCTTTTCTAGGTCCTTCTAATCAGGGATGCAGACTCACTGAGGACCACTGATATATTCTCTACACACAATGAGCAGGGTTGGGCTAAACCACAGCAAGTCTCTGAAGGGTCACATTGCTGTTGTTCTTTATAGGTCTATACCGGGTTTACAGGTAGGTATGATACCTTTGGAGCTGTACCACAAAATTACTGCTATTTTAGCAACTTAAAGCAACACACTTTTATTATCTCAGCAAATTGATAGGTAGGTATGTAGGTTGGTAGATACAGAGCAAGAACACTGACTAGTAATGTTTGTTACAACTGAACTCTGGATTTTGCAGCTGAACTGGCACAAAGAATTCTAAAAAGGAAGTTTTGACCTTTTCATTCACAGAATCTCAGCTATCTAGGATGCTTCTTATGAGATAATTTATATGAAAATGCTTAGTAATCTACAAGTCCTTTGTAAACACCATTATTTTTCATGTCACCTTAATGGGAATATTTTAAGAAAAATACTAGTCTAACAAATAAAGATTTAACCTTCCTACTGAAAATAGTTGCTAAAACTGAAAGTTGAGAGCTTTTGAGATGGTAAATCTGCTATGTAAAAACTTATAATTAATGTAACTATATACACTGATCAATTATCTGAAGAACTATCAAATGTTCTTTATATTTTATATCTATAAACAAGGCCTGAGTTGGAAATGGAGAGAAACAGACAAATGCTAACTGCAGGATAGTAATCAGAATTTGTAGCCCACCCAAAATAGAGGAGCCAAGACTTCCCAAATTAAACCAAGAGAAAAGATCCTATCACCAAAGAGCCTGCAAAAGAGATCAGATATTCAGCTGTCAGCCAAATTACTCAGTGTTATCATGTCTTTGTTTCCTGGATTTTTTTTTTTTTTACTAACAAAAGATCCTGGTAAGGTCTTTAAGGATGTCAGTATAATATTCTCCTAAGACAGCATGCATTCTACATCCAGATACTAGTTCCTAAGCATTTTCTACCATCACCTAACTTCAGGAATCTCTCCTGCAATTTCCACAGCTCTATTGATACTCCCTAATTCTCCTGCTAATACCTTGAAGCAGTACATGTCAGATTATCTACGTTTGGGGAGGTTTATAAAGTATAAATAGTAAAATCTTAAGGGCAAAAGCAAGTTGTGTCAAGCTTAAGTGACGCAACTTTCTTAGAAGGTCTGAAAAAGTAGAACCATTTCTCACTATATACCATCTGTTTTCTAGCTCTTTTCTAAGCCCCAGTTCAAAGAAAGTTCTATCACAAAGACTAGCTCCTATGAAAGGACTCCAAATATAGTTTCTCTGGAGAGATTAACCTCCCTTTGGGGTTTAATGGGACATAGAGGTTCAGGTTTCTAGCTGATATTGTAATTTTTGTCATATATAAAGTTTTTTAATAGGTTGAATCCTCTTACTCGGGAAACTAATTGGAACTGACATCAAAGGAAGATGAGTGGCAAGCAAAGGAAAGTAAATACAAAGGTAATGCACCCTGAGCACCAAATACTTTTTCAGTCTGGGATAAAACCATAGGGTTTCTATGGTTAATTTTTTCATCCCATGCTATTTGTAGGCCAACTTCATAGGTTGGAAAATTCCCTAAAAATCTTAGTAGGTTTCTGATCTATTTGTTTACACTCAATTCCTCAGTGTCATTACTAACCCCAAGTTGGTAAATGCAAGTCGGTTATAATTTGTTGATTCTTAAGACTATTCTTTTTCTACCAACTTAATGGGCGCTACCTTGAGGAATATTAAACAGCTTGAATTAGAAGGTAGGACCCTAAATGTGATATTTGCTGTAGGGGTGAGTCATTTGTTTTAGAGAACTATTAATGGATTTTTGCCATCAAAGTCTCCTTCTATCTTATTTTCTACAGTCTAGTGTCTAGCAGTAGTTGGCTTTTCCAACCCTGTAAGGCCACAAATTTCTTAAATTTCACTATTCTCTTTAATTCTTGTTGTGCAGAACTTGTTTCTTTCTTTTAAATACCTTGTTAAGTGCATCACTACGCAGTTAATGTTACTAATATTCTTGCTCTCCCCAGACATTTCCACTAGAGTTAGGGACTCAGTGAAACTTTGTTGGCCTGCCTTCCACGTTATCACTAACAAGAATTTTACAGTATCTTATGCCCATTTTTCATAGCTTCTCATATATGTTTCCTTTTCATCATGATTCACTCCCCAAATCAATATCACTATTTTTTTATTAGTTAACAAAATTTTAGCACATAAACAAACCCAAATTTCATTGTTTTTGCACAATGGAAGTTTGCTTTTATTTTTTTCCTTGCTCATGTAACAGCAATAAGTGCATAAACAGTAGGGAGGATAGTTTTTTCCATTATAATCAGAATAATGACCTCCAAAATAACTCCACATCCTACTCCTTAAAATCTGTGAACAAATATCCCTTTTTGTATATCTTTGTGTAAGATTTACATTGCTTTTAATTATTTTCTTAGAATCTAGATTTTTTTAATGCAATTAGATCTGGGACAATTGAGTAAATAAAAGTTACAATTGTATTTATACACAGATTAGAGGATGACATATAGTGATATAGAGATAATCTATAAATTTGAAAATATATAACTGTGTTTCATATTTAGGAAAATTTATGGAAAACAGAAATCAAATTGTTAACCACAGTTACCTCTACAAGGCAGATTAGAGAGAAAGTTGAGGATATGGCCAGGGTGTCTTTTTCAATTATACAAACGTGAGTCTTTTGTTATCTTTTTTAATTGAAATGAAGATAATAACAAATATAAGAGTCTACTATTCAATGTGTGACAATTCCTTATCTATGACTGTTAAATAAAAGTATATCTTATAGATAACTTTCTTATTCATTTGAAATCCCTTCCTAGTTAATGTATGTATCTATATATATACACAGGTCACAGAAGCCTTTCAACCAAAACATTGACGTTTTGAGGCAAAGATGTTTCTTTGGTTTAAAATAACATGTAGCTATTCCCCTACTCAATTTTCAAGTATAGAAACATATCAAAAGTTCAATTTTCACTCAAAATTTTTTTCTGGAAATATCCTTGAGGACATAGTTAGTCCTGTATTCTCAAAGCATGAATATTCAAAGAAGACATTGTCATACTGTATTGTCAGAACTTTTCATGTAAAGGCTAGAGGAAAACCACATTAATGATCTTAGGCAAGGTAACACTGTGTAGATACTTAGTAATATTTTAAGGTAGTAAGCTTTTAAATCCAGCAATAGTGGCTAAAAATAAGGGACTGTTCTCCAAATACATATAGCAGAGATATGTGCAGACAGATTATGAATACTAGTGCCATCTACCAAACTTGCTGGGTAGTTTTTTGCTAGGTAACAGCCCTAACACTCTCTACTACAGATCTAACAAAGCAAGGTTGAAAGGCCCTGAATTCTCTATTTTTTAAAGATATTATTTATTTATGCATACAAGAGCTGGGGTACAGGCCAGAGGCATGGAGGGTGAGAACTCAACAAAGACAAAGTAGGAAGCAGACCAGGCAGATGGACTGAGGTAAGCAGCGGGTGAGACAGGCCAAGTCTGCCATGTTATGTGGGTCCCCTCCCCGGCCAGGGATCGAACTTGCACTGCAGTGTCTATGGAAGACTTGCAGTGTGGCTCTAAACCCCTTGAGCTACCGTGGAGATCCTAAGGTCCTTGAATTCTAAGTTGGTTGTCAACCGTAGAAATCCCACTGAAGCATTCCTTAGATTTTCCAGATTTCTGAACTTGGTATATAGCTCTTTAAAAATGTGTGGTGGGAGGGGAAGTTGTTAGGGGAAGGGGTAGGCAGTACTTTTCAATTTCATCCAACCTGGTACAGAAAAATATCTTAGCCAAAACAAAAAACAGGTAACTATAAGTTTGATATATAAAATATCTTCTTCATAATAACACCATTTTATTTATTATTAAGCATAATATAGCATTGCTAAATCCACTAATTTGTAATCTGGGCTATTTTTAGTCATTGAAATAATGAAAAAAGGAAACATTTCCTTTCACCAAACTCCCATCACATACTCTGATATTTCTAATACATATGCAATTGTAGTACTTGTCAATCTATCCAACTCAACTGTACAATAATTTTCAAACAAAAGTACATATTGAAGCACATGTCTGTGAACAAAGTGAATTAAACCCAACAGCATCTTGGCCTTCTAAGACATTAAAGTCTAAATAAATGTCTTCAAACATGCAAATACAGCACCTGACACTTTGCTGCTAAAAAAAATTTTTTTAAGATTTATTTATTTATGCATACAAGAGCTGGGGTATAGGCCAGAGTCACGGGAGGTGAGAGGATTCACCAGAGACAGAGTGGGGAGCAGAACAGGCAGACTGACTGAAACACACTGCTGAGGACAGCAGCAAGCAAAGCAGAAGAGGTCTTCTGTGCCATGTGGGGCCCCTTCCTGGCCGGCGGCAGGGATCAAACTTGTGCTGCAGTGGCTGCGGTTTGCTTCATAGTGTGTTGCTTAACCCACTGCGCCACCAGGGAGGCCCCTGCTGCTAAAATTCTTAAAGTAGGTGGTATAAATTTGCTTTAATGATGAAATTCCAAGTGTCATATCCCAGATGGATCCCAGCAATAACATCAAATTGTCAATTTATAATAGAGATGACTTGGTTGAATGATTAGAAGGACTAATAAATAAATTTTTTATAATCATTCCCCCCACCCCGTTATCAACTACAGAATATTTCAAAACAGTATTAATTTATTGCTTTCTACTTATAAGGAACTTCCTTAAGAAATTCACTGTTTTCACAACCTTCAAAAAGTTGATATGATGTTATTTTAATGCTGTGTGTGTGTATAAAATGCTTTTATTTGACTTCAACACAGTCTCTTACAACTTCAAGTATGCAGAGATGTCTTTTTTATTATAATTTTTCTACTTATTTGTTCATAATTTTTTTAATTTATAACTTTTACATCATTGTGTATTCTCCGTAAAATTCCCGCCACCAGTTCACCCATGAACCTTCACCATGTGTCTTAATTATGGATGTCAAACAAAATAAGATTTTTTTTTATCATCATGGTATCATCAGAAGATAGAAATAAAGGCATTTAACCAGAGAATCTTTATATGAATATTTATTAAAGTCAACAGGATTTGGCTAGTAAAAAAAATCAAATAAAACACTAAGGAATATAGGAAGAACAGACAACAAGAGCAGTCACTATTCTTAAGAGCACCCAGCAGAGGAGTCTCCCCCTAAATCTGACCCAGACCTCACTGGAAAGGGAACAGCCATGGGTCACTGGCTGGAAGAGAAGGTGCTACAGGGCAATGCCAGCAGCAGTTGCTGGAATTTTGCCTCTGGGATACTGGGGAAGCCATCTGTAGGGTGACCTGTCACTGGCAGCTCTGCTGTGGCGCCACCTGTAGCAATAGCAGGAGATGCCACAGAACAGGCGCTAGCGAAGCTGCACAGATAACAAACGCCATGTGCACTGACAGTCTGGAATAGGGCACACCAGCACCAGGAAAAAAGCCTCCTCCATCAAGCACCCTTCACTGACAAAAATCTTAACAACTTGTCAGCTGGCAAACAGAGCCCGGCTCCACTGTCACAGAGCAGGCACTGAAGTGTGGATATGGAGCTGAGAGGCAATAAATTCACAGTTGGGACACCATTCTTTCCTTGTGCCCACTGTCACACATCACACCATGCTTTAGGAATTGCTTATTCTCAGCTCACTGGTCTTCTCAAATTTAATTTCCACAAGAGGTTTTTTATTGGTTTAACTGCCTTTAGTCTCCACTTCTACAGAGCTCTATCAGATTAATTTCCTTAAACCATCATTTCACTTTGTCTTTATGCTGCTGAGAAGCCTTCAGTAAACTCACATTGCCCAGACTGGTGAGTCTAAACCTTTGAAGTATGAAAACCCCTTTACAATCGCAATGATTTTGTATAGATCACTCCATAAGAGCAGTTTTACTAAACAGATGAGGAAAAAGTCCACAATAAATATACAGTTAATGTGTGTTTTATTAAGTCACATCATTTACAGACAAGTTCAAATACAGTTGAGGGCCATCTCTATTCAGTTTCTGGTCTATGTTTAGTATGCATATGGGTCTAAGAGTCCCCTATACTAACTCCAGGGTCCCCAAAGGTCTGAGGCCCAAGTTGGTATACATTAACCTAAAATTAATTCCATATCCTAGAATTGAACTTTGCATATTTTGATTCAGACTATCATTGTGATTTTATCATTCACTGACTTGCCACATGCTCCAAAATATTTACTTATTATCACTGTTCCCTCAACACATTTAGGGATATTCTAACCCGCTAGCTCCACCAACAACGCATGCCTTTATCCTTCTTTTTCTACCAAAAATCTTACCTTTCTCCAAGCCCATGTTCTATCCCTCTTCAGGTTGCTTTTCTCAACCTCTAGAGAAAATTCAAAACCATGACTGTCCTTCCAAGTCCTCTCCTATAAAGGGATGAAATCCTCAAAATTACACTTTCCACAATCTTTTCAACAGGACTCGTTGGATTCAACCAATACGGGTCACTTATTTAAAAACCAGAAGGCAGAGGTGAACATCACCATCCCCCATCACCACCACCACCACCACCACTAAGCATCTGCGGATAGATGAATGGGCGCGTCCAAACAGCAAACCATGAGGCCCGCCCAGCAGCATTCCCTCTCTGTGCCCCTTCTGTACTCACGTAATTATCACATCAGGCATCACATCATATTTTAATTATTTGTTTACCCACTTATTTCCCTCAGCAATATGTGGGCTTCCTAAGAATGAAAATAATCCTCCTGAAATCAACTGCATCCATGCCTCAGACAACTGAGCTCATCAGCAGTAGCTTTCCTCTCACCCTTGCTCTTCCAAGTCTCCTAAAAGCCAACACTCACTCACTCCATCCTTCCCACATTTGTATAAGCCTCCAAGCCCCTGCATTCAGCCCCTTTCTACTCAAAATACCTACACTACAGAACTTCCACT
The DNA here is from genome assembly GCA_019455555.1 of Galemys pyrenaicus. Lineage (NCBI taxonomy): Eukaryota > Metazoa > Chordata > Mammalia > Eulipotyphla > Talpidae > Galemys > Galemys pyrenaicus. The sequence goes on from JAGFMF010011828.1 coordinate 4,589,415, forward strand.
GCTCTGACCTACCGTAAGGCCGTAACATAGTTGTTCGCTGCTTATACTGTCTATCTTTTCACAGTATTTAGAGCCTCTCCACAACTAAGCTTCTTAAAGGATTATGTTTTATATTCCTTCATGTATGATACAGGATCTTCTCTTGAGAACAGTTTTCAATAATGATTTAATCCGATTTGATCAAACAGGTATAAATAAGGCCAAGATGATGGCATACTAGACTTATACCTTAGAAAAAATTGGGCCAACTTTCAAACTGGCTAGGTGTGTATTTTGAGTTTCAGTATTTTAGGATTGAGTCACATCCCTCAGTAAAATCACTTAACCTTTTTGGGGGCCTCCCTGGTGGTGCAGTGGGTTGCTCACCACATTGTGAAGCATCTGCTGTACAGCAGTGTGAGGTCGATCCCTGCCCCCAGCCGGGGAGGTGACCCACATGGCGCAGCAGACATTTCCTGTCTCTCCCACTGCTCCCCTCAGCAGTGTACTTCAGTCAGTCGGCCTCTTCTGCTCTCCACTCTGTCTCTGGTAGATCCCCTCACCTCCCATGATTCTGGCCTGTACCCCAGCTCTTACATGCATAAATGAATACATCTTTTTTTTAAAAAAGCTCACTTATCTTTTTGAATCATTGCTGACTATGATTCTAAAACATAAGTGAGCTTGAGGTAAGTGAGGCCATCACAGCGTTTCCCGCTTTATATTTTAAGCCTTAGCATTTCATGTCACTCCGTATGTTGATTCCTGGGTTCTATGCAATCCTCCATAACTGCCCTTAAAGTTATTCTTCCTGCCACTTCTTTTGCTTTCTACCACCAGGTCTAAAATAACATATCTTTTTTAAAATGTAAAGAAAGATAAAACTGTTATACTTGATAATCTATCAAAGATATGATATGTTTACTACAAACATATCTTTTGCTATATGTTATAGTGAATTAAAGAGTGGTCCTCAAAATTCATATCTACTGGTAACCCAGAAAATGACCTTCTTTGGAAATAGGGACTTTGCAGATGTAATTTGTTAATGATCCCAAGACAAAATCCTCCTGAATTTGGAGTAGGCTTAAATCCAGAGACCAGTGTCTTTATCATAAATAGAGAGAACAGAGATCCTGGAGATAAGACCATGGAAGAGACTGGGGCAGACGTTAGACTGACGCTGCTACCAAGCAGAGAACACCTGGGGCCATCAGATGCTGGAAGAGACAAGGAATCAGTCTGCCCTAGAAATTTCAGAGGAAGTATGGGCTGCAAACACCTTGCTTTATTTAAGCCTCCTACTTTGTGATACATTGTACAGCAGTCCTAGAAAACTAATGCACCAGGATAGTCGGTATTGTTCATGAAAGTCAGTATAAACTTTATCAGCATAAACAGGTGTATTAAACTGAGAGGAAACTGACATCATTGTACACTCTGCTAAGCACAGAGTATCCCTAACATATACCCTCTACTCTCTTACAGGACCACTTTTGAAGAAATAAATGAAATATTTCCTGGTAAAAGGACCTTCTGGCCACTAGTTGACTAGGAAAGTCACCTTGACATTTGACACTTTGAAGTTGGTTTCAAAGACTGACTTACCATGGTAAAAATTAAACAATGTTCTTCCTTTTAGCAATAATACTCTAGTGAAACTTGAAAATTCAGCGCAGAATGTAGTTCTTTTCCTTCTAGGGACAGCACAGCTGAGGAAACGCTGCACAGACTTCAACATAGCTGCTTCTCCTCCCAAACATACTACACATTCAGAGGTTCATAGTCTAAGGATATCAAGGAACAAACACAAATCCCTGGACAAAATCAGTCTCACCTCTCTTGGTGCTTCTTCATACTCTGTGTGCAGCTGCAGTTTATCACATTATGCTGCTATTATTGGTCTATCTGATTGTCCTCCCAATAGACCGAGAACTTCACAAGGGCAGAAATGGGTATAACTCATCCTCGTTCCCCCAGGCCCTGGCACCAGGCTTCGCAACACTTGGTACTTGATAAATGTTGAACTAATTAAACACTGACCTTGGTCTATCCATAACAGAGTAGATAAATTTAAAACACATTGCCAAACTGTAGTTCTGAAAGTGAACATATATTCTCAAAGCAGATGCAGCATGTTTTTATTTACAAAATATATTTTATATGCCGTCCCCTCCTCAAAAGAAAGCAGCAAGATATAGCAATTAATTACCCAAACCTAATAAGGAAAATGTTTGCAAGTTAGTGCAGGCTGGTATTTATTGGAAGATAAACAGCCTGGATGCTGACAAGTTCAAGACATTATTCCACTTCCTGTGCCACCCTGCCATAATGCAGGTTTCTAGAACAACAGTAATGTATGACTGAAGGATGATGAGTTTTGCCTAGAAGTCAAACACTGCCCACCGGAGGTTAAATCTTTCAAATTTTCTAGAACCTAGCCTAGTTTTAATCACATTCCACATCCCCTATTATTTAAAAACAATAATGAATGTTAAACATTCTACATGGTTCTAAAGTTTTTTCTAAATTCTCAGAACTGCGAGGTCAAGAGAACATATGCTATAGGTGTGAGATCAAACCACCACACTCACTTTAAGTCACCACTAATGGCCTTAAGGAGAAGATACTCAATAACAGTACCAGGGGAAAAAAACCCTGAAAAATAAAGAAATAGGAAGATTCAGGATAAAAATTCCAAAGGAAAAAGAATATCAAGAATCCTTGTTGCAGGTGTTTGCCTAAGAGAGGACTTAAAAAAAACAAAACCTCACACTCGTCAAGTTTTTCAATTTGCAGTTAGGCAGACTCTAAGGCAGTCCCCAAGATCCCCATCTCCTGAAACCCATGCCCTGTGGTTCCCTCCTCTTCAGAGACGGTTCAGCCGACTGGCTGGTTTCTAACAACTAGCACCCTGGAGAAGAAATGGGACATCGTTTCTGTTTCTGGTGTTAGATTACAAAGAGTACTTCTTCCATGGGCCATCCTCCCCTACTCTTGTTCACTTGCTTGAAGAAGCCAGTAGCCATCTTGGGAGCTTCCCAAAGTGGTGAGGAACTGAGGCCCTCAGTGATACACTAGGAACCAAGGCCAATCAACAACTACTTGAGGGACCTTGGATGATCCATTGTGGTTGTCCCTTCAGATAGTTACAGATCTGACTGCCTTGATTTCAGCTCTGAGATACTCTGAGCCAAAGACGACCAGCTAAAGATACACCCAGACTCTCAGCTTATAGAAACTATAAGATGATGTTTGTTGTGGTAAGTCACTCAGTTTGGGGGTAATTTTTTACACAATAATGGGTAATTCATACATAGTTCAACTCCCATTTCTAATATTAAGTGTATCCTCACTTTTCAAAGCACATACTCTGATTTTGGTTTGAGGTCACCTGAGACTGTTCAGAAACTAATGTTTTTGGTCCATAAACTCAGGTAGCAAACCATTCATTATAATCAAGGACTAAGCTATCTCCTTTCCAGAAAGGCTAATGCAGCAAAACTGACTTAAGGTAGTCTCCCTGCCACAGTAGGCAAAAGACCATTCACTCATCATCCTGTGACCAACAATGAAATAAAATCACTTTATTCTTTAAACAAATAACCTCATGTTTATTAATCTTTTCAATGCAATGGTATATGGAAACTAGAAAGTAATAAGAACTCTCTATCTGCTCTGAATCACTAGAGATGCCATATACATGTACAAAATTGATACTGATCACTCATTCTGTGAAGGAACATAATTGACTGGTTGCTAGAAACAACATTTTACTTCCGATTCTACTCATTGCTTACTCATTTCCCCAAACAATTTCCCTTTTCCTCAAACTTTCCTATATATTAGAGTACTTTATTAGATAATGTTTGTTATAAAATGAAAGCAAGGTTAACTATTAAAAAAAAGTATCCAATTAGGACAGCTTAATTAAAATGTGACTTTGTAAAGAGCTCTAGATTGTAATTTTATCTGATAACAGCATCAGGTGTTCATTCAAAATAAGACATGGGGACGTCCCTACCTGGTAGCCCAGTGGGTTGAGCACCGCACTGTGAAGCATCTGTGGCACAGCAGCGCCAGTTCGATCCCCGGCCAGGGAGGGGACCCACATGGCACAGCAGACCTCTCCTGCCTCCCTGCTGTTCCCCTCAGCAGTGTATTTCAGTAGATCTGTCTGTTCTGCTCTCCATTTTATCTCTGCTGACTCCTCTCACCTCCTGCAACTCTAGTCTGTACCCCAGATCTTGTGTGTATAAATAAATAAATCTTTTTTAAAAATAAGACTGGGCATTCTTTGGTTCTTTCCAAATAAACTAGATGAGCTGGACAACACAGGGCTCATACATAGATTCTTAGTCTGTAGGCCCTCACAAATAATGCTGATATTTTCTATTTATTGTAAGAAATATCATTATTAGGACACACATTAAGACCATAAGTGCTTTCAGGTCTCCCCACTTGAGCTATCATCAAAAAATTTTGTGTTGGGTCTCCCTGGTGGCGTAAGGGTGGTCTGTGATGTCACCTCTACAACCTGAGTTTAATCCTCAGCCAGGGAGCTGACCCACACAGCACAGCAGACCTCTCCTGTCTTGCCTGCTGCTCCCCTCAGCAGTGTGTTTCAGTAGTTCTGCCTGTTCTGCTCCCTTCTCTGCCTCTGGCAAGTCCTCTCATCTCCTTCACCTCTGGCCTGCACCCCAGTCCTTCTACACAAAAATAAATAAAATCTTTTTAAAAAATAGTTAAAAAAAGAGAAGTCGTGTTAATGATTCTTAAATGGGAGAAATAAGCAGGTTTGTTCTACATTCTCTTTTCTACCTCTTTTTCTTTTCAATATACCAAAATATTGAAAGTTGAAAACACACACGAATCTTTTCTCAAGGCTCCTTTTTTAATAGAATGTTCTGAAAATTCACTTAACTCCTCACTCTCTTTATCAATCCTATCTGAACTAGTGACATTATCAAGTGATGGTGTTCTCAGCTAGAAGACTGATTTGATGCCTGCTATAATCTACAACATTGCTCTTAACTCATCTCTTGGACACAAATTTGAACAAATCCCTAGCTACAAAATATTGACGGCTGTTTAAACAATGTTCAGACTGTCATAAGACCTCACCTTTTCTTATTGATAATAAATGTAAGTCAGACCTTTCTTGACATTGTATTATTCTTGTTATATCCCACATCATTAATAAAACATTATAGATTTTTTTTCTTTGAAAGCTTCTACCCAATTCAAAAGTGAAATAGATGTTTCATTCATATAAATTCTACTAAATTACCTACTACCTTTATATAGATCTAAGGCCATATAGAGGGCAGAAAAATTGAGGTGGCAATAACCTGGAAAATTTTCAAAGAAAACTTTAAACTACATAGATAATTGGCATACAACTAGCCCTTTAGTTCTAAGTTATTTAATTGTTTCGGGTTAGTGATTTAACTTTGCCTCTGAACAGATGGCCTTATCCCCAGAACACCATATCTTTAACCTACACTCCTTCAAATTAACACAAATTAACATGAGAAAGATTGGTCTGAAGTACAAATATTTTCTCACTTCTCTACTTTAAATTATTTAAATACTCTCCATTATCTTCAGGTTAATATTCCTTAGAATGATATATAAGTTCCTTAACTGACTTGATTACCAAAATTCTACCGACCTCTGTAATTTAACTGTTAGTCCATTTATTTCACAGCTACTTTTCAGTCACACCAAACAACAGTTGTTCAAGGAAACAAGGCAGGGAGGCAGGAGCAGAGATACCACCACCACCCCCCACCAATTACCACCAAGCAATAGAAAATCTACACATTACTTTTGACTCCCCCAAACTTAATGGCTAATAGCAAGAAGCTTTACAGGTAATATTTGAATATTTGTTTTTAGTTCTCCCACTGCAAATAGAGACAAGTATGGTCTGGAAGCATTTGTGTGCATAAGTTTTGATAAATTTTAACTTTTTTGTGATAGATTTATGAATATTTTATAGTAGTAAATGACAGATTATTACATACATATATATCATGTATTCATAACACATCTTTTTAAAAAATTTTTCAATATTTCTAAGCTAACTGGTTCATTTGTTATCTTTTGTTTTGTTTTGTTTTGAAATAGTCACAAATCTCAAAAGTTTCCCAACATATTTATTGGGAGAAAATCCAGTAAATACAACAAAAAGTGAACCTGTGCAGTTCAAACTCATGTTGTGCAAGGGTCAACTGTACTTGCACTTCTGACTGTACATTGTCCCATTCCCTATGCCTTACACTTTTTGGTCCTTCGATCCAGGTCTGATCTGTTCATTCCCCTGTCCTTGTGTTGATAGCACATGGTATAAATTAATACATATATTAATTTAGCTATTCTTTAATCTTTGTAGTACATATACATTTTTGGATCAACTTTTTACATTCCACAAAAAATATCCTAATGGATTTTTTTATTGGCATTGAATTAAATCCATAGATAATTTTTACAAAAAGTGACATTTTGGCAAATTCAAGCCTTCCAAACAATAATCAATGTCTCTCTCTCCATTTATTTAAATCTGTTTAGCTTAATGTTTTATAGCTTTCTTTGCAGTTTATGTCTAGATATCTAGGTACTTGATATTTTAATCCTGCATAGTGGTCTGATTTAAACGTCAGTTTCCACTTGTCCAAGCATATGCATTTACTTTCGCATATTGGTTTTCTGTGTTTATTTTGCTGAACTATCTTTAAACTTGGTTAAACACTAAACATTCTATGCAGTCTGTTTATTAAATATTTTTTTATTAAATAGAAGAAGTTCCATTCCTACTTTGCTGAGTTTCTTTCTTTTAAGATTTAATGAAGATATTGAACTTTAACAAATATCTCTGTTCGTCTATTAAACTTAGGATATTTTTATTTTTCCCTGCGTTGTTGAATATTTTCTGATTTTTACTTTGAAAATACAATGTTTCATTAATTTCCACATCAACTTCATACTCCTTAAACTCAATGTAGCATAACTTTCTATCCTTAGATTTATTACTATTTTTTTAGGATATTTTGTTTTTTTACAGGAGATATTTGCCTACACTTATTTATTTTATGATGTCCCTTAGGGGATTTGTTACTAAAGTCAAGATAAGTTCATAAAATAAATTGCGAGACTAGTCTTCAATTCTCTAGAGAAATTTGTAGGAGCTAGAAGTTTATTGTGTGCCAGAAGTTTGATAGGACTCAATAATTAAATTATTCAGGCACGCTATTTTCTCTACGGAAATTTTTAATTATCTCTTCGACTTATTACAGTTTAAGCTCTATAACTACTCATATTTTCTATTCATTTTTTGTCCATTTTGGTAAGTTATTTTCTCCATTTCATTCAAATTTTCAGATTTTATTCATAAATATCTCAGCATCTTTTCTTTCATACAAATATGTACTACAATAATATCCTATCTTTGATTCCTGATCATTTTTATCATATTTTTGATGTTTACCTTGATCAATCTTGCAGAGGGAATGGGGGCTAGACAAAGATTGAAATTCTTTAATCAATTTTTTAAAGTAACAAGTAAACAACTATAATACACAATGTCTAATGGATCTTCTAGACCTCCACTGTGTACTTCCAACCTGTCGTGTCCTGACCTTGTGAATGTCGGAAATTTGTGCCATAGAATTTAATATATGGTTAAAGCAGAGAGACAACTAGCGTTAACCCTATTCTCTTTTATACAATGCTTTCTTGATACAAAACAGAATATTTCCTTTTCAAGGAAAATATGTAGAGGATTACTAATAAAATAGCTGCACTCAAACAAAAAGGCTGCTGCCCTTGACAATCATCTGGTCTACCAGCTAACTGAGCTATACCCTGTCCTATGAAACCCATGAAGCCACACCTGCCAATCATCAGAGTGGGTGGAGAGTGGGAAATTATAGGTTAGATCTACAATGAAATGTGTGTGGAAAATAAATGATAAGCAATCTAACTGCAAAGCAAGAAGGTAGTTTGAACACACTTGTTACAGAAATGTTGTCATTATTTTCCATGTAAATTGTAGAGATGTCACTATTCTTATCAATTTGCAATAAACCCTATTGGCAGTAATGAGTTCAGAACAATATAACTTTGTTTAATGAAATAAAGGTACTACGTGTCTACTCCTAAGGAAGTTAATAATTATCACGAAAGTTGCAAAAATTGTCCACATTTACCATTCACTATGGAGGTTGCAGTGATAGCACTAAACACATAAAAAGAGATAATACACTGAAGAATTCTCAGCATTTATTTCAAAAGTAGTTAAGAAGACTGAGTTGAAAAATGATTCATATGTGCACTGTAGAGTGCATTTACAGAAGACTCTGAGAAACTGAGATTTTCATTTAGACAACAAATGTCTATTCTTCTAATTAATTTTATTCATTTTGATTCCAGGCTTTCTTGTACATATTCAAAAAGTAAAGCGATAATTGTAATGTGTTGACTCCATCACTAGTAACAGAACTTTGCAAATGGTTAAAGAATGTCATTTTTACTGCTGTGCTATTGATTTGCATCTCCTGGTATTGAGTTTTTTCATATATCTTTTGGCCATTTGCATGCCTTCTTTTGAGAAATGTCTATTCTTTTGCCCATTTTTTAATCATGTTGTTTTCTTACTTCTGAATTGTTTATATAATTTGAATAGTAACTATCAATAGCATAATATCTAATATTATAAGTGTTTTTTTCTCATGCCATAGGTTGTTCATTCACTCATTTGTTTGTTGCCTTTGCTTTGTGGTTGCTCTTTGGTTTGATGCAATTCATTTGTCAATTTTTGTCTTGTTGCTTGTGCTTTTGGAGTCATATCTAAAAAAATTATTGCACAAACCAATGTCAAGAAGCTCCTTTCCTACGGTTTCTCCTACTAATATTATAGTTTTAGCCCTTACTTAAACTCTAATCCATCTTGAGTTTGTTCATAAGTAAATGTAGAGATGAAATACACAAGCATGTGGACTATAGTTAATAATATGGTACTAAATATGGAAATAGTCTATGTGAGTACAGTTCAGGGGCTCTCATCCCTCTCAAACACATAATTATGTCAGGAGAGGATGTGTTGATTAGCTGGACTATGGTAATCATTTCATTATATATGTATACCAAATCATCATGTCGCATACCTTAAATATATATATGAGCTTTATTTTAAAATGTGTTTTAAAACTACCCAGCTCCAAGAGTCTAGAAGTAGTGTTAGATCCTTCACAAGGAATCTAACAGCAATGCCCTTTGTTTCTCTTCTGATTTGTCTCCTCTCTATTATCACAAAATTGATTTATCTAGGTATCAGGAAAGTTGCTTCTGACATACAACACAGTCTTCCAAATCAATCTTATAGGGGATAAATGTTTATTTATGTCCTAGATTAAGGCCTCTGATACCCAAATTCCAGATTCTTGCATCTCAAAAGCATCATTCTTGTTATCAGAGCTCTGCTCTAAGAACACTCCCCTGAGCTAATGACTGACAAGAGTAAATGGGACAAGGTCAAGAAATTAACATAGGAACAGTTAGGAAGACACACACGTTAAGCTCTACTCATAAGACTCTGTTCTACAGAACCCTAAGAAATAGTTGTCTATATAAAAATGATTTTTAAATCACCATATTATTTTCTAATATAAACTTTCCATATGTGATTTACTAACAGAAATAAACTAAAATCTTTATTTGTGTTGATAGGATGAAAGATCTCTAATCACTGAACCAATGAAACCTCGAAAAAGCAAATTGTTGGAGATCTATCATGTCTTCTGTGAGAATCTCTGGGGCTACAGGAAAGCATTTTGCCCCCCCCTCCCCCCGAGCCATTTATCCAGGAGTATTGAGAGGATAATGTAAGGGGGACAGGAATGGCCACCAGATTTCAATCCCAATCACATAATAAACTAGTCGTAGGAAACAAAAAAAACTACACAATTACTCAGAGCTTGTTTTTCACATTCCCAAAAAACCTGGGGATCCAAATGCCTGCTTTTCTCTGGTTAAATAAGGATTATTGACATGATGTGTGCAGGAGAATAAAGTAAAGCACTACACACAAACTTCTTAACGTGAATGTCAGTCACTTGTCCTTGTCTTCTTTTAATCAGTCCCCAAATCTCATAGAAAGGACGCACTCATACTGAATCATATGCCCCACAGAAGTCACTCTGGCTACCTCCACACCTGGAGGACTATGGGAAAGGTATTTTTGGTGCATTTTTTTGATGCCCTTAATTACATTTTCTTTCGATTCTCAGTCATTTCCCCAACCTTCTAAGCTGGCAGTACTTTACAGAGTTTGAGTTGGCTCTAACCCTAAAAAAACTTCCTTTCACTTCTGATAGTGCAGAACAAGAAACATTTTTATGGAATATAATGGAGATGCTGGCAGCAGGTTGAGAATCTAGCACAAGACTTAAAATACTGCAGTTACCCATCAGTCACACCACGGAGCATGTCATGCATAATAAACAGCTGCTTTATTAGCTTGATGGAGTATGCAGCAAATACAAAATGATAGAATGCAGCTACAGACCAGTTGCAGGAAAATATTCTGGAGTGGGCCAAATTGTGGGTGCCACTGACAATAATGCCAGAGATCCATCTGACCAACAAACATTTCTTTATCAGGAAACCTCTGGGAGATGACAAAGCACAGGAGTCACCCAGCCATGCAGGAAAGACAACCTGCATCCAGAGTGAACTGTTCTGTCAGTGGGTAACAAATTTACTTTCTATGACATAGGGATGCTACTAAGTAAACATGGAGCATGGATAAAAATAAACCAATAAAAGCCCATTTCTCATGTTAAATTAGCAGAGATATTTGGGATTTGTTTCCTGGCTTTAATCCAGGCATATTCTGCCTTCATCCTTTATTGAAATGGACTGAAACTATGTTTGTGACATTATCTATCTTAAGAGCTTTTGTTTATGGCATGTGGAAAATGGGAATTGGCTAGCTAGCAGGCCCAAAAGGGTAGATGACGGAAGCCTTAGGAAGCAAAAGTGAATGTGGAGGAGAATCAGATCATTCAAACTCCTGTATTTCATGAAAAACAATCAAAAGCATCATCTATGTTTGTTTCAGGGTACACAGTAATCCCCATATTCAATTGAAGAACCCAAGTCTGTAAGTACATGCCCACTCCAAATGCCTCTCCTATTATTATTTTGACCTTCCCTTTTTAGAATAGGATGCACATGTAATTTCATTTTGTCCTATTCCATAATAACTTTCTGATCCATAAGGATGTCAAAGAATAATGTATTGTTGAAATCATCGAATTACAGGAGTATGTTCCCAAGACTATGTCCAACCAAATTAAAGTTAAGCATTTCACAGGGTTTAAAAGCCTTGCTCACTGACCTAGGTAGTTCACATTTTAAAATTCTTTATGTCAATTTTCATTTCCCTGCACAATCCAAGTAGTGACCACAATTTTACATTTTATGTTGCCAGCATTCACACAACATTAGGCATAACATTTTACAATAATCGACCACAATTAGTTAAGGCTGGCTTACAGAAATCTTATTTTCTGAACAACCACCAAAAACAAAAGGAGAGATGGACTGCCAGAAAGCAAAGTGTTTTTAATCTAACCTGTAACTCTGAATCAATCTCTCATCAAATGAGTTCTTAAAACTGCCATGCAGATCATCTTCCCAAAATTGGAATCAAATCAGGCCACACCCACATGTCAACCTTTTAAAATCTCCTCTCTTCATACAGGATAAAATTTCAGCTTCTTGGTTAGCGTGGCCCATGCCATCTTTCCATCTCTTTCATCATTCCACTTCATAAGCCGCTTCTGAACTTCTCACCATGTCTTAACACAGCCTCTCCTGGGTTTCACATCTTTACACCATCTATCTTTGGAAATACTCTTCCTTCTATACACACACACACACACACACACACACGCCTACTTACCGTTCAAGACAAATTCAAATGTTCCCTCTGATCTTAGATTCACCCACACAGTTTGTAGCTTCTCAATAATTTAAGTGTGCCTCAAAGCATTCAATATATTTATATCAATTTATCTATCTGTAGATTTAGGTCTTCTCCTAAGCTGAAGTTCATTATAGTTTTAAATAAAATCTAGCACAGGATAACTTCAAATGATAACTGCTGGATGCTGGGTCTTTCATTCGCATCATCAGCAGATGACCACTAGGGGGAGATGTTGTAAAGATGGTACATTGGGTGGATGAGGGTACAGACTAAATGGCCTTTAATAACTATTTAGTAACTTTCATAGCTTTAAAAACTCATCCAAACCTAAAATAATGAATGTAAAACAGAAATAATCAGCACAAAAACAGTCCAATTGTTTAACCAAAAACCACTGTGGTAAAACCAGGACTTCCATGAAGTTTCATTGTAGAGAAAGGCAGCATATTTATAGTGTTTCACTCACTAGGGTGAAACAAAATATTAGCTATAACTTGGGCATAAATTTTTCCCTTTATTAACGTACCAGTGATTGGCTGATAACACTGTGTAGGATTTAGGGGAAAGGGTTTACATGTCCTCAGATGTATGTGACGTTTTTTGATCTCTAGAAAGCAGATTACAAAGGACTATAATTAACTTTTTGTTGCTAACTAAGGAAGTTCAAGAGCCTGTACCTACCAGTGTGAGAAGTTAGAGAGGATTCATTTAAATGAGTGCTGGTTCCAAAGAAGAGAGCACAATAATAACAAAAACGTTCTCTTTCCTTTACATCAAAGTTCTCTTTGAACACAAATGCTAGATGCAGAATTCTTTGGTCCAAATGCTGAGAGAACTACTGACAAGCAGAGGACCGTTGTCACACTAAAGAAATTTCATGTGAGCTTGAACTTCAAGCTTCATGACCAACTAAGCAGAAGTATTAGCCCATGTCACTGCCTGTATTAGAGTCTGACTTAACTAGTTTAATGATAGATGAGGTCACATCTTTAGATGTGATATAAGACAAAGAACAAAATATCCTTAAAAGAATCCCTGACGAGAAGATGACTCAGTCTGACTTGCCTCTTCACAAACATCTATAAGAGAATTATTCAATAAGCAAATCTTTTTCATTTGTCAGTTTGTTGCTGTTGTTTTTATGTCAAAGAACTGGGGTGTAAGGCAGAGAGGTGTGGGGGATGAGATAATTCACCAGAGACAGAGTGAGGAACAGAACAGGCAGACTGACTGAAATCCACTGCTGAGGAAAGCAGCGGGTGAGACCGGAGAGGTCTGCTGCTCCTTTTGTGGGTCAGCTCTCTGGCTAAGGATCCAACTCAGGTCAGATCCAACTTTGTGGTGACAGTGCTGAGACTTAGCCCCTCGGCCCCTCTCATTTCTCAGTTTACATCCAACTTATTTACAAGTTATTTTTCTCTCTTTTCCTGGTAGTAAAACAATAAAAACAAAAGCTTCCTCTGTTGTGCTTCTAGTATAAAGCTGTATAATACCAGTCTTTGTTCCCAGAACCTAACCCCGCACCAGGTGTGGGGAACCCTCATGTCACTCTCCAGCATCCACAGGCCGCAGGAACTGGGGCAAGGTGCTTTCTGCTCACGAAGGTCCTTCCACACTCTGTCCATGGTGTCTGTTCTCACACTGAGGATACTTATTCTACTTGGTTCAAAGCACCAGTTTCCCACCAGCTACGACTTACACTAGAACCTGTCCTACTTTTCCTTCTTGAAGAGCCTCCAAATCAGTTTTTCCTGCTAACACAGAAAGCAATCACAGAAAACAAACCTAGGTCAACAAAAAGGCAGAATCAAGAGGTAGTCAAAAAATAAGCTTCTAGGAAAAGTATTAGAGAATGTTGATGACAGCATTTGAAGAAATTTTTTATCATCTCCTGACACTCAAAATTACCAAAATAACAGGCCCATTACAAAGCTGTTGTCTTTTCTTATATCAGGACATTTAAAGAAAATAATAGATCTTGTTCCTAGGTATTCATTCAGCGACAGAATTCAGTTCACCAGAAACTCCACAATGAGTGCTTTCTAACCACCACTTTCTCTAAAATCACTGAAAGTCATTTAGTGCTGATATGTGAACCAAACGAAAGTTGTTCTGAGATGAGTATTACTTAGGCCACATTACTTTAATGTTAAGTATGTTAATAATGACAGTTTTTCAAAACTGTATACACAGAGAGTACAGGGAATAAGTCTAAATTGCCCTTATCAAATAAACAACTTTGTCCTTTGGCCCATTTTCCTGCTGAAACAGAGGAAACCCAAGTCCCACATTCAGAGAAAGCACTAGAGGCCCACAGCTCATGCACCTCATACCCAGCTAATTTCACTTCCTTCTCACAATTATGGATTTCTGCTTTGTCTTTATTCGGGAGATAAAAGGCCAAACTAAAACCTCAAAACCATATATTAAAACCCAAGATTATTTATAGCTGCTCAATTTCTTATGACACAGCCACATCAAATCTGATCTAGTTCTGAATGACTGAGAAAATTAAGCATGAAGCTTCTTAGTCAATCTATTCTGCTATCTGGGGAACTTCACTGCAAATCAACATGTGTGTGCTTTCTCTTTGGTGGGGGAAAAAAATTACAAAGATAGATGGCATCACCTGAAAAGCAAAAGAAGTGAGGGCCTAGGCCTGTGGAGACAGTTTAATCACCTGCTAGCAGTTTATCATTCAACATAATAACACAGGGCCTTAAAAAGCCTGCAGTGACACTCTCATTTGTCCTCTGACAGAGTGCTCGCTGCGTGGGAATTTAATATCCCCAATGCAATCAAACTTTGCAGTGCCCAGACCGCGCCTATCCTCTATAAGCTGGAAGTCCCAGAGCAACCCCCGTCACTGACCAGGCCAGAGTCAGAGTCTGTTTCCCACAGGAAGGTTCTCGATCCCAGTTCACACATGACTCATTTCTGGATGCCAAGGGCACAGACATTTTTTTTTTCTTTCCTCAAAGCAATATGGGTGATTCTGTTGCCTTGACAATCACAGGGATGCAGGCTTGACCTTTCAGCACCATTACTGGGCATTGTTTGGAAATTCAGTCCAAGGGCTGGTACACACTGCCTTCCAGAAAAAAAAAAGAAGGCAGCCTCATTTGTGAAGGCTACATAGTAGTTTTCCCCTTAGGGGGGCAGCCCCTAGGAAATTTTCTGATGGGGTGTAAATCTTCCCTTCCATAGAAATAACCAAATCTCCTGGCTGTTCTGCTGCTGATTAGTCTGGGACAAAATCTCTTTTTCCAGGCAAAGTAGATGTTATTACCATCATTGTACAAATAAAGAAATGGAAAATTCAAGAGCTGGAATGACTTACCCAGTTTCATATTACTGGCTAAACAGCAGCTGCTCAAAGCAAGGATTAAGATTTTCTACTCCAGGCTGTTTTCTGATAATAAAATGTATTTTCTGTTGTGTTAGCTTCACATATGAGTAAGGTTTCAGGTTTAGGGAAGCAGGGTGTCCTCTTTTTTAAAAAATTTAAAAGTAGTTTATTTTACAGCCATGGTTCTCAGTGTAAGCCCTGAATGTGGAGCATGAGAATCACTTAGGAAGTTCTCAGTGCCTGCTCTAAATCTAGAGAATCAGAAACTCTGGGGGTGGAACCAGCCCTTCAGGTGATTCTGAACATTTTAAGATCCACTGATTTAGATACCAACTAAACAATAAGCCCTTTCCCCAAAACCTTGTTAAAACAGAACTCCATAAAAATTTTTACCAAAGAATCAAAAGTAAAGTCAAGAAGAAGTAATAATTTTGGGCCTCCCTGGTGGCTCAAGGGCACTCAGCACCACACTATGAAGCATCTGCAGCCACTGCAGCATGAGTTCAATCCCCAGCCAGGGAGCTGACCCACACGACACAGCAGACCTCTCCTGTCTCACCCACTGGTCCCCTCAGTTGTATATTTCAGTCAATCTGCCTGTTCTGTTTCCCACTCTGTCTCTGGTGAATCCCCACACCCCCCATACACACCTCTGATTGTACCCCAGTTCTTGTATGCATAAATAAACCTTTAAGAGAGAGAGAGAAGTGTTAGTTTTAGATAAGTAAACCAGCTTGATTACCAAAGGTGAGATCTTCTTAACTAAAAAGTAATCAATGGACAATTGTGGAAGTCCTATTTTTCTCTCTGAAAAGGTATGTGGGTAAAAGTTATGACAGGTGAGCAGAAACAGTGTAAAGAAAATGTGTTGAATAAAGACAATTCTCTAGCAAGAAAGACCCTCAAGTTAGAGAATAAATGGGAAAAAAAGACCCTCTGAAGAGAGAGGAATGTGTTTATCAAGCTTGCTTTCCCTGTCACTTAAATACACAGCCAGATCACTCCCCTCAACCCCAGTACAGCGTAACCTCAGGACTGAGTTCAACCAGGGAAAGTAGGGCAAAGGTATAGACACAACTTCTAGTCACGTCCATAAAATGCCCTGCCGCATAATGCTTCCTTTTCTGGCTCCTGGCGAGAAGCAGCAGAGTCAGCAGAGGTAATCACAGCTCTAGGAACAGTGGAGCCACAAGACAGAGGGTTCCAAGTTCATAAATCACTGTAGCGAAGGTCTCCCCACACACACTTGCATAGAAATGCTACGTATTTAAGACTTTAATTCCACTGACTTAAATCAATGAAGTCTGGGAGTTAAGACAGAAACTATAATAGGTAAATGAAGTCACCCCTAGCATAATGAAAATAGATGCATATTTAGCCAAACCAACAACATTTCAGACGATGCTCTAAGGCCCACAAGCTAAAATGGCTAGACCAAAGTGAATTGAGTGCTAGTAGTTATCACCCAAGCACAAGGTCACCTTTTATTCTTCCTCCCCTATGACATGGAGTCCCACCGCCTGCTTTGCCATGCTGTCTCTTCTGGAATTTGCTCTCATATCCATGATGCTCAGGAGTTAGACGGGTGATCCATTTAGGGTCTTTAAGTCAAACATTACTAGTTGACTTCAAATACCATGGTGAACATGTCAGAAAGCTGCACTTCTCTCCTCCACCCCACCTATGAAGCATTCCCCAATTTTCCATTAATACCCTCTTTCTAGCTTCCTTTAAAGATTTCATACCTCTTGTGCGTTATTCATTGATTCAAAAATAATTTGTTGGAAGTTTATCACAGGTCAAAGTGTTCAGTTGCTCAGGGGAAAACATGAACTTAAGAATTTACATGATGGGGCCTCCCTGGTGGTGCAAGGGGTTAAGCACCACACTATGAAGCATCTGCAGCCACTGCAGCATGAGTTCGATCCCCAGCCAGGGATAGGCAGCAGACCTGGCGCAGCAGACCTCCCCTGCCTTGCCCGTTGCTCCCCTCTGCAGTGTATTTCAGTCATTCTACTTGTTCTTTTCCCCACTCTGTCTCTGGTGAATCCTCTCACACTGCCTCCTACACATCTGGTCTGTACCCTAGTTCTTATATGCATAAATAAATCTTCAAAAAAAAATTTACAATCCCACTTCTGACATGCATGAATCTTCTTAGCTTTTTTCACACAGATCTCTCATTGATACTTCCTTCTCTCTGTGTTTTGAATACTCATTCTCTTCCCAATAACTAAATGATATAAAATGATGGAACAGCTCAGCCTGCCCTCCCACCCACCCTCCCTCCCTCTCTCCCTCCCTCCTTTCCTTCTTGTTTCTATATTAAGGCTAGTATAGCCACATCAATAACTTCAACATTCACCTATTTGCATGTGACTTACAAATATTTTAATATTTCTCACGTTAACATCTTTCTTTGGAGTTCCATATTTAATTAATCACCTACCAAACATCCACACTTGGATATCACAAAACACTTCAAGAACAATGTAGTACAAAATTGAATTCGTTCTCTTCATCCCCACATACTCCACCTCCATGGTTTTCTTGCAGTGGAACTATTAACAGTGAATGACATAAGCTTCTCTTCTTGAAAGCAAACCAGAAATCTAAGAGTTATTCTTGACATTTCCCTCTCACTTGCCCCTGACAGCTACTCCAAAACTGTATCCTAGTGATCTGACTTCTGAAATCTCTCAAATCTGTTGGCTGCACTACAGCTCCTCTACAGTCTTCTAATCCAAACTGCACAGTCTGCTTGAACATTATCGACGCTTCTCCCATTTACATCACCGCCAGTCATTCTGTATAATGCAGAGCAATCTTGTTCGCATTGCAAATCTTACCACATCATTCCACTACCGCTTAATGACTTATTTCTTAAATTTTAAGCTAATAATAGCCCATAAGATCCTGTCTTGGCTTGGATTCCACCTTCCTGCCCCGCCCCAACTCAAAATCATCGTCCCACCTTCATTCCCAAGTCAACCAAGCTTTTTCTTTCATAGGCCATCCCCTCCATTCATATAAACTGGAACATGTAACTTTCTTGACCTTAAACAGTTGTCATACCCATCTTTTACCTATTCTTTTAGACTTCATCTCACCCTTTTGTCCTCTCTCAGGGATTCCAATGTGACCTCCATTTTGTGGTTAATTGTCTCATTCCTAAATCCACCTGCATACTAATCATAGCTAGAAATTTGCAGTTAATGTAAGGTTTCTTTATTTAATTTTTTTTTTTTTTTTTTTTTTTTTTTGTCTACCACCCTCACTAACCTACAAGTGCCCCAGGAAATCAGGAACAATGTTTACCTTTGTCCCACCTAAAACGTGAGTTTTTTCTAATTTTTAGTTTTTTCTTACAATGTTTGTTTTCTTTTCTAGGTGTAAGCCCCATAGAATTTCCACCACCAGTTCACCCGTGCACTGTCACCACAGTCCCTTGTGCTCATCCCACCCCTGCCTTGATCCCCATCCCTCCCTCTTCCCTGCAAAAGGTCTCTGTTTTGTAGTTGTCTGTTTACTTTTGTTTTGTTTGGGGGTTTTGTTGTTGCTAAAGTGTTTTTTTATTTGACAAATATTTATGTGTAAAGAAACATTCTAAATCCTGGAGACACAGAGAATGGGCAGAGAAAGTGATAAAAGACAGAAAATGACAAGCACATTCTTTAAAATAAGAAAAATAGCAAATGATAATAAGCACTGTACAGAGAATTAAAACAGGGTGAAATGAAAGAATGTGACTAGATGTTTAATTCAGAATGAAAGAGGACCTTTTTGGAATGCTCAAATTGACCATTTTGGTTACAATCTGAATGACAAGATAAAACCAGTTATGAGAACAACATTCTAGGCAGAGGGAATAACTAGCACAAAGGCCAAAAAGATAGGAGCCAACACCTGGAACAATGCCAGGATCATTATGAATGTTCAGTAAATATTCAGTGACCGCTGTTGCAGTAAATAGGCAGAACAGCCCACTGAGGGGCCGCTAACCCAGGCTTCCCCTCTTTAGGCTGTGAGAAATGGAGAGCACGAAGGAGAAAGGGGCAGAGGATGTGAATCATTTCTGCTGTGGTTGCTATTGACTGACAGATCCTCGGTACTGCATTCCAAGGAACTGAGGTGTGACGCATTGATTTCTGGGATTTCTATTGTGAGACAGGGATGACTGTTCTCATTGACAGGAGTGATTCAGTAACCTGTGCACAGTAACACTCCGGACAGGCTGAAGGAAGAGTCGCGTCTCCTGTAACTATTTCTGTTTTGCTCAAATTATAACTGACTCTAAGACATTGCTTTGAACTAGGCACATTATAGTTAAAACTATTTTCTTGATTTAAGGTTCTTCTTTCAAAGTGAAGCTAAGTGTGTAAACAAATTTATAATGTCTAGGGGACACTTTGAACATAAAATATAATTTTTAAGTCTAGAATCAACTCACATCTTCTTCCTAGCCCTTGGGTATTCTCTCAAATTGCAGTTGTCCTTGGTTATTTTTCTCTTCCTCTACCTCTAGAGGAACAATAAAACTTTACACATTGAATGATGAATAAGAAATGCTCTTCCCCAGGCAGAAAATGGGATCAAAGCTAAGTATGTTACTCAAACCATCAGACTTTGTAAAAAGTAAATGTTTGCTCACAGAAAGAACTAAAATATTTAAGATTTAAAGAAATAGGGTCTGGAAAGTCCTTTGAAGTTAGTATTCAATTACCTAAATAAATTGTACTGCTGAAGAAGAGTTTTTAAAAAATCAGCTTTCATATTATTTTTAAAATACTATGTATTATGACATTTTGCATATTTTCTAAATAAAACTAAGTTTTAAAAGCCTGGATGGATATGGACCTCCCTGGTGATGCAGCAGGTTGAGCGCTGCTGTGAAGCATCCGTGGCACAGCAGTGCTTGAGTTCAATCTCCGGCCAGGGAGGGGACCCACATGATGCAGCAGACCCCTCCTGCCTCGCCCACTGCTCCCCTCAGTAGTATATTTCAGTCGATGTGCCTGTTCTGCATCCCCCTCCCCACTTTGTCTCTGGTGAATCCTGTCACCTCCCGCGACTCTGGCCTGTACCCCAGCTCTTTTATGCATAAATAAAATTTTTATAAAAATAAAAATAAAAGCCTGGGTATGTTGTGTTACAATGGCTTATGACAATGCATGTAATTTGGGGGTATATCTTCGTACTACTTTAGCTGTAGGAGTGATTTTCTTTTTAAAAGATAACTTTTGATGACAGCACATGAAGATGCTTCATTTACTCCAAACCATTATTATTAATGAACAATCAATCAACTGTATGTTAGCCAAATCAACGTATTCATGACAGTCCCCTTGGTAAAGTTAACCATGCGTCTTGAGCCTCAGCATCTTGTAAGATGGCGCTCTTACTACTTCTTTCGGGACTCAGAGAAGATGGCACCAGAGAAATTGCCCTACTTTGTAAAGGGAGAACCGACAGAGGGAAGTTCAGACAGATATGGACCTCCATTTGGAATGGTCAAATTGGAATGGACTCGGAGGATTCTGTGATTTAGGGTAAAGTCAGAGTGCCTCTCGATCATGAGGAACCAATAACACTGATGACCCAAGCCAGAAGAGACGCTCAAAAAATTCCACAAAAATTTAAGTCAGAGAGAGGCTGCCCAAGGCAGAAAGCACAGTTTATCACCACATTCAGGGGGAGTAAAACTACGAGTCGTGAATCTACTTGTTGGAGATACAGGTGTGAGTGCTATGGAGGATCGGGTGAACAGAGCCCCCAGTAAGGAAGACAAAGCTCAGAAAGTACAACCCACACCAAGCCACTCCTATTTCCTCTGGGAGTAGGCAGATACGCAAATATGGTAAAGCCACGTTGGATGGAGCCGGTACAGCACTGGAGCTGTACTAGAAGTTCAGCCACTGATGGTGGAAATGAGCATTTTCCACCCAGAAAGGATGGCTAGAACAGTAAGTAACACAGGCTAGAGCCATGCCCATACCCACCACTTCCACCAGCAACAGCCTCCAAAAATCCCCATCCACCCACATAAGACCTGACATAGTGTCAACTATTGGAAAAATGACAATTCTGCACCCTGTCCCAATTATCTTTACTAAAGAATAAAGCTTAAGAAAAATACAGGTATTTGAAGGTGGAAGATATCTAAGTGTCTGTTACAGGGTTCGTCTATTTATGACAATAATCCAAATAAGTTAGGCCAAATGAGATTTTAGGAGGAATTACCTTTTTTGCCCAATTATGTTTATTAAGGTAATGTAGATTTATATCTTTGTTACTTTTTTTTCCCCCAAGGTTTCCAATCAGTTGAATGAACTCATATCGAGGGCTAACAGAAACACCTCAGTTTTAAATCTGAACTGTGAAATAAAATTTATCTTCTAGGAAATTATGTATATATCAAAGTATTGAGAAAACTACCATCATTCTTTAATGTTATGCATTACATTGCGAACTATTCTTAAGAGTGTTTATTAAAAAATCATTAGGAGATTCTCACCCCTCCTCTATAGAATAATTTTGGGTTGGTTTTACTTTAATAGTTTCCATTCTTCTAAATAGCCACCTAAATTAGATTTTATAGTAAATGGGAGCACTTACAAAAGAAAAGAATAAAATTAAAAAGTCATATTGTTTTTAATGCTATGCTATGAAAATGAATTTTTTTCCTGTGGATACACAATCAACTTTCATTTAAGAGCCAACATTATAGGTTATAAGACAATTGCAATGTTAGGTGAAATGAACATGTAAGTATAATGCCAGCTTTAAGAAGGATGTATATTACACTTCACCTAGAGAATAGACAATAGCCACTTTCAGGTCCAAGAATAAAATGTCCTCCTATTATTTCCTCAACATTGGATATCTGAAATTTAAAAACAGGTGGAAAGATCAGGGACATAAAAAGGACACACTCTAAAATACTAAAAGTAATCCACACAAAGTGAGTAATATCCACTGGCACCTAGAAAACATCCCAGAAGCATTTAGGAGACAGTCCATTGAAAAGGTAGTCACTGTAAAATTGGATGTTGCTATTGTAAAGATGTTTGGAAGGTGAGGTAGAAAACTGAAATAGGAGCTGAATTTCAAGCCAATGTAGGGACAAAGAAAGGAGAATTGAAAAAGTGTGCCTCAGCAATATCCAATGGAACAAATAATCTAGTTGTGTGTGTATGTGTGTGTGTGTGTGTGTTATAATCAAAATTATGAAAAATAAAACTACCAAAAGCCTGGAGGGAGGGAACTTTTCAAGCCACTTGAAATCAGTAATAACTATTCTTAAAGAACATCCTTTCCCTTTGCTGTCAGTCTAAATTCAGAAAGCTCTATTTTCTTATGCCACTTGGTTTCCTAAGTAAACCCAGTCACATAGAAACCTTGATGATAATGGGCCAAAAATATCTATTTGTTTTAAGTCATTGGTAACTTTCTGAATTACAAAGAGGTCTCTTGAGAGTTTGGTTAACATCAATAAATCTCCCAGAGACTGAAAAAATAAAAGATGAAGAAGACTAACAGAGAGATAACTAAAACAAAATATAACAATCACAAAGCACCAACACACTTCAAATATATACACACTAACACAAGCACAAATACATGCACTGAATCCTTAAATCTAGAAAGCTTTGAACATCAGGAAACACTTATTCTCAAACCAGGAACACTGAGAATGGGAGGCAAATAGTTAAAGCAATCAATTGTTTGACTAATTTATTCCCAGCAAGGCAGTTAAAAAGCTTGACTGATTTACCTTAAATTATAGCTCAACTTATCTTGCTAACAGGTTCCAGCCACCTCTATTTGGTCTGGTTTAAGCACCTACTAACCTAGGTGGCCTGTACAGTTCCAACCTTAAGTGACCTGAAATAGCAACTGGTATCACTAGCATAGTAAAATCCCCACCCAGGAATGGAGTTGAACTTGGCGAGGTCATGAAATGAGGATATTTAGTAAAAAGTTTTTCTACTTGTTTCTGTGAAGTATTGCAGATGAGATTACCTTCCAGAACGAGGTGGGTCTTGTTTAGTCAGTTGAAGACTTTCATAGGAGAAAGACTAATCTCTCCAGAACCAAGAATTCTGCCAGCAGATAGCTTGTGGACTGCTTCTCTTCCTATGGGCTCCAGATTGCTGGCTTTTTCTGCAAATTTTATTTTATTTTAATTTTTTTGAAGATTTATCTATTTATGCATATAAGAACTGGGGTACAGGCCAGAGGTATGAGAGGTAAGAGGATTCACCAGAGTTCATTTTTGTACAGTATTTGATTTCTACCCTCAGGTGTAACCCCTGTACTTCTCCCAATGCCATATCACCTGTGAGCCATCACTACAGTCCCTTGTGCTCCTTCTTTTCCCTACTTGGCTCCTCTCCCTTCCCCTCCCCTGCTGTATGGCATGGATTAATGGTCAGTTTGCTAGTTTTGTCATTTTCCTTATGCTTTTTTCGGTTTTCCTATATTTGACCTCTAAGTGAAACTGTTCCATAGTTCTTTTTTGCCTTCTGACTTATTTCACTGAGGATAATCACTTCCAGCTCCATCCATGCTGCTGAAAATGGCGTGAGCTTTTCCTTTTTGATCACTGAGTGGTATTCCATTGTGTACATACACCACATCTTCTTGATCCATTCATCTATATTGAGGCACTTAAATTGTTTTCATATCTTAGCTATTGTAAATAGTGCTGCAGTAAACAGAGGGGTGTAGGTATTATTCAAATTAGTGTTCTTGTAATCATTGAGAAACATGCACACAACATCCCATAGTGCCTGGACCAGTTTAAAATTTCCACCAGCAGTATAAGAGGGGTCTTTTTTCTCCATATCCTCACCAGCATTTATTGCTTCCAGTTTTTTTGTTTTTTGTTAATATGGGCCAGTCTCACTGGTTTGAGGTTGCATCTCATTGTGGTTTTGGTTTGCACTTCCCTGATAATAAGTGATGTTGAACACTCTTTCAACCTGTTTGCCATCAAATTATTCTTGATTTGAAGTTCTACACAGGGTAGTCAGAGTCATTGACTAAGGCAACAAATTCATATAATGCATCTAATCTTTTGCACAGGCAACTTCAACTTGCTAAATTCAGGCAGAGTTCTCTATAACAATTCAAACTTTTAATAAGATTTCATCTTCCTCATTTTTATGTTAATGCCTTGAAATTCAAGCACAATATGTAAATTCCCTAGTGTTAAAATTTTACAGCAAAGGAAATTTTATGACAGAATTTCAAAGACACGCAATTACTGAATTTTAGAAGGTAAATATTAAATTTAATACATCATTGAAAGTCACCCTTTCTTAAGATGTAGTGTTTAAAATGAGATTAATCAAAAAAGATAAACTAGAGTCATTTGTAGAAATGGATGGAGCTAGAAGGGATTATGCTCAGTGAAGTAAGTCAAAAGGCAAAAGAAAAATACCAGATGGTTTCACTCTTAGGAGAAATATATGGGAACCAAATAAGGGACCAAGGAAAAGAACAATAATAACAAAAAAAATACACAACACAACAAAAACAAAAAGACAAGGACAAATCAGAAACACTTTGTGTGTGGTGGGGGGAAGGAATGGGATGAGGGTAGAAAGAGCACAGGGACTGAGGTGATGGTGAACTGGTGAAATGGTGGTGGGAAATGGAGACCAAAATTGATGTCAAATATATATATATAAATAAAGGGAAAAATGTAAAAAAATAAAATGAGGTTAGGGATAAATGCATGTATTAAGTAATATATGACAATGGCATGAAAGGTGATTTTGAAATCCTAAACTATTGCAATGATCCTAATAATTTCCAGAGTTGTGACCCACCATACATTCCATCCCCTTACCACAAGAGTAATTTGTCTAAAGTCCTGTATTACTGCTATATTTTCACTTTCTTTAAACTAAATAAGAATAAGTCTGAGGCAAGAACAAAAAAATAAGATTAAGTAAGCACATTCTTAATGCAGAGACTAATTTCCTGACATCTTTTCTAAAAATTCATTCATCCTGATATCCCAGAGACATTTTTCCAACATTTTTATATAGTATGGTTTACTGAAATAAGCAATATTCTTGAAATTCATGACATTGTAATCAATAGTTCCCACTAATGGCATTTTATGCCATTTCTCCACACAATGAAAAGTTTTTATGTTACCAATACTAAAGACAGAATTCAGCTACAAAGATTATACTTTAAGTAATAGAGCAAAAATTCAAAGAACATGATTTGACAAATTGCACTTGACAGATGATACATGGATAGACAGGTAGGTAGGTAGATAGGTAGGTAGGTAAGTAGGTAAAGAGAGAGAGAGAGATGGATGGATAAAAGATAGATGGACAGGCAGGCAGTAATAGTAGTAAAGTGATTTATTCATTTTATATTTGAAAATTTATCAGTCATACTACAAATATTAATATAATGCTATTCTCCATATACTTCATATATTTTGTATATTACTAGTGTTTATAAATAATTTGCATCATCATAATAATTACAAAACACCATGATATATTCAGGGAGTCTAGAAATACATTAAATACATAGCCTGATTCTATGTAACTTACAGTCTAGTATACAAATCAAATACAATTCATTTTGTTGGAGACAATTCCCTATGGGTTTCATATCCTATGTGTCTCTACAAAGGTGCTAGTGACCTTTTGCTCCAAATTGTCCTTTCAAGCATATGTATATAGCAGTCTTAGAACACAGCGATAGTGCCTCTCTCTGGAAAAGGAACTGATATGTTAACTGCCCATTATAAAAGATTCAGGGTCCCTAAACGCTCTTTTAATATGCTACTCACGACACATGTAGACATTCATTCAGACCCATCCACATCACCTCTGCGGGATTTGGGGACAAGTGGAGCTAATACAGTTATGCTGGCGCTCACAAGCTCTGCTGGGCCATAAGTAATGAGGTCCTTGTCTGAGACAGGTACTCATATCTTCAGCCAGCATCCATGAAACGTGTTAGTTTACAAGTAGGCTGAAATAGCAGACCCTTCACAGTTCTTGACACGCATGATTAATATCATCAGCATTCTCACATAAAGGCTCATTATTTTCTTAGTTCCAAGATGCTGTTTTTTATAAGATGCCTCACTGATTTAATCCACAGCAGATGACAGTGGAGTGAAAACTAAGGTATTTAAGGCACACGTTTAATATAAAACATTACAATTTCAAAGTAATCAAGTGTGTAACAGTGTCCAAATTAAGCAGAAAACTTATTAAATTTGAAGATTTCATTTAGAAATTACAAAAGGGATCTGATATTCCCATTTATTCATTTACTTAACAAATACTAATTGATCTTTTTTTATATAGTAGGAAATGTTGGGAACAATAAATTTTTTTAAAAAGGAACTAAGAAGGGCTTCACTAAGATTATTGTTGAGGAAAGATATTGAGAAGTGTGGGAGCAAATGAATATCTGAGAACTAGAACTCTAATCAGAGGAAAGCTCAAATGCATTGACTTTGAGATGAGCACAGCTAGGAAGCCAGCATGACTGAATGGGTATGAGAGAGAAGAGAATAGGAGCACAGGACGTCAGAGATAGTGGGGGCTGGAGTGGGTGTAAGAGGTGGTAAAAATGAGGGGAAGATCATTTGGGACATTGAGGTTATATACTATTACTATATATGCATAATAAATATGTGTTCTATGATTCTTCTCATTTTTCCAGATAAAAAGATCCAACAGACAAGACAGAGAATGAGCAACAGAGACACAAAGATATGTTGCCTTCTTTTTCAAAGCCATCCACCAGCTTCTCATTTGAGCCTTATAAAAGCCATGACATTTGTTTTAAGCAACTGACTCATATGAATGTGAAGCTATGGGAAGTCCAAAGTGAGACGGCAGAGATGGGTGGGCTGGAGACCTAGAAAAGAGTTAGAGATCAAGTTCAAAGGCAAAAGCAGAACCAGTAAATGCTGGAACTGCCGATAAAGTTTGAAGGCTGTCTGCTGAAGAAATTTCTCTTGTTTGGAAGATGGGGTGACTCTTGAGGGAATATGAGTCTTTTGTTCTATTCAGACCTTCAACTGACTGAATGAAATCCATCCACGTGATGGTGGGTGGTCTGCTTTTTTCGAAGTTCACCAGTTGAAACGTAAACCTCATGCAAAAACACCCTCAAAGAACATCCACAGTGACATCTGACTGAGTATATGGTACTGTGGCTCTGACAAGTTGACACATAAAATTAACCACCACAGAAGGATGAATGAATGAAATAAAGAAAACAATAGATTTGTTCTCTCAGGTAAAAACGGTAGAACAGATGCCCAAGGATGGAAGTTATACTTAGGTAGACCTAAGTTTCAGATCAACAAAAATCACTTTATAAATGATTCAAGTAAAGGCTGTGTGATCTTTGGAAAAATTACTTCTGTATTGTTAGGAAGCTGACCAAGTGAACAAGTTCCTTTCTCACTGTCAATCCATGATTTTATGACTTGTTGAGATAATTACAGGCAGAATTAATCATGACTTTTCAAAATCTCTGACTCAAATGAAAATTTTTTTTTGATGTTCACATCTTTAGGAAAAATCCTGACATTTGGTTCTTAACTCTTCAATGTATCACGAGAGTTCATAACAAAATAGCCAAGGCAAACATAACGAAATATCATAGATTGGATAGCTTAAACAACAAAAATTATTTTCTCACAGTTATAAAGACTTTAAGTCCAAAATCAGGGAGTTGGGCCATCAGTTAAGGGATAACTCTCTTTTTGACTTGTAGAGAGACACCTTCTTATCACATCTTCACATGGCAAAGAGAGTGCACGAGCTTTCTCACCATCTCTATGGGAACACTGGTCTTATTAGACCTCTTTTCCACAACTACAACCTCATGTAACCTTAATCATTTCCATAATGGCTCTGTCTTGACATGCAGTGACAGGGAGGGTGAAGTTTCCACAGATGAAATGGCAGGAGGGGTAGCACATTCAATCCATAACACGAACCTGAATCTTCCTACAAGTTGCCAACTCAATAGGATTCAAATATATCATATAGGAGAATGTACTGTACTTTTCAATGTGAAACATTCTAATTCCTCTTTATTCCTGCTTTTGGCAATATGGGGATTCAGAGAGACAGAGGGGCTTAGATTTCATCTAGCTTGTTATTTCCATTCAAATAACTGTGGCTACCTAGAGCACCTTGCAAGGATATGCAGCTATAGGGTCATAGGCTGTTAGTAATACGGGCCACGACAATGGCCACCTATTTGTCACAGACCTATCAGAGGTATAAAGGACTCGAAACAAAGACATAATTATAATGTAAACCCTAGTCCCTCCATCCAATGTAATTCTTTCTTGTTTACAACAGCATAAACAATTGGGGATTAGTAAGCTCTATCCTTATTGAATAGTCAGTCACCAAAAATATGTTTGTATATTTGCTAAGTGATGTGGAAAGATGTTGTGATGGATTTATACAAAAACTCATGAAAATATGAGTTTTGAGCTGCATAAAGTACAGTCACATTATTTATTCAAAAGGATTGTTGAGGCAGAAAGTATACTGAGAGAGGATTTGTATATATAAATATAAAAACAAGTCAGAGTTCCCTTCCTTTTCTTCTCTTCTACCCCTTCCTTGGGTTTTCTTACTTATGTCACTATTGCTGTTATAGCTTCTGTTCTGTTCTATTGTGTTTGTGTCTTTTTTAAAGTAGGAAAAACAAGAGACAGAGAATCTGTTAGCTCAGAAAGGTATTGAACTTCTACCTCAAAAGGCATCAATATAACCAAACTTCTTGTGAGCCCTGTAAACAGTTTAACTCTGAAAAAACAAAAGTTATTTCCTGGGAAGCAAAGACTGAAAAGCACTGATTCTACCCCTCCAGAAGGCAGAACCAGATAAAACAATAAACTAAAAGAGGAGAATAAGTTAAAAATTCTAGAAATTACCTGTAAAATTGAGGCTACCAGCGTTGAGGGTTGGGGTCGGGAACAAAAGTAGAAGGGCCTGAGGGTTAATGGTGGTGGATCCTGGGGGCTTTGATGGTGAGTGTGGGTAACACACAACTGCGAAGTTGCGAACCTGTTCCTCAAAATCATATACCATGCTGAATGTCAACATTACCTCAATAAAAAATACAATTAAAAAAGAAAAATATACATATTAAGGAAATGTAACGAATGGGCAATTATATGACTAAAACTGGACTTCTAGTGATAAACTTAATATAGCATCTACATGTTGTCAATGCTGCACACCTGAAACTAACATTATAATGCAGTGTTTTACTTCAATTAAAAAAAAAACTTGAAAAAAAATTCTGAGTTAAGGGGGAGATCAGAGGAAGCCCACCTGACACCAACCTAAATGGACAGACACACAACACAAAGGAAAGAGATTTTTGCAGCTTTCTCCTAACTCAGGTGCAATCCAGACCTCTAGTAGTAAAGTTCTCTTAAGGTGTTAGCCTTGCTACCCACAAGATGTCCCTGATATAACTAAAGATGGCATGTGTGATGTGAGTTTTCAGAAACAAAGATCAAAGACGATGTATGTGAAGCTCTTTTGTTTTTTATTAATTATATTTGACATCATTTGTAGTCGTCAAGCTCTTAATGGTAGTTATTCAAGACTGGTGAGATTAGGCATAGTTATTTTTTGTTTATCCTTTCTCACTTTTCTGTGCAACAATTGTGGGACTTTGAATAAGACTTTTAAAAAGTATAACACGATTATAAAAGAGAGAGAAAGCCTGCAAGGGGGATTCAGCCTAACCGACTCCAATATTCCCCAAGGCTTTTTTGCCAGCACTGCAAGCAATGAGACATGTTATAACTTCTGGAAATTGTAACGCTGGAGGGATCTGAGAAGTGATGTGGTTCCTTGTTCTCACTGTAAAGATAAACAAGCTCAGGCCTAAAGATGCTTAGTAATGTACCCAAGGAAGGTTCACAGCAGCAAAGGAATAATAAAGGAGATCATTTAGATTTGTTGGTTCTGAATCCAATACTTTCCTGAGGTAACAGGAGAAGCAGCATCCTAGCAGTTAAAGTTTTTACGATGTCTCCAATTAGTCCCATCCAAAAATAAAAACAAAAAATGTAATGTTTTTTGGCAAACAACAAAAGAGTGGAGTCAGCAAAGCTTGAAAATATAAGCCAAATCAATTTGGAGCCGTCTTAAATCGATGGCCAATCTCCCAGGATGATGCACCGAATGGATGTGCATCTATAAAATGCCCCGCTTTAAACTAAATGCTGATCTCTGCACTATGTTATCTTCTTTATAAGCCCCTCTTTAGGATGAATCCGTTTCTGTGATTGGACCACAAAGGACCTCCTCATCCCCTCCCAAGAGAGTCGGGAAAAATTATTATTAAAACCCCAGCCTTTTTCAGTGTCCTTTTAAAATGATGGCCAACTGGCATATAAACAATATTTTCCTTTTATCTCTCTTTTATACTTAAGAGTTGAGCTTTAAAAAAGAAAGTTACAATAACACATGTCTCCTAGTTGCCTCCAGTAAAAGGAGCAGACAACATCTACAAAATACTTTGCACTCCCCAGACATGGACAAGGGAAATGAACACTGCCCTCTTGAAACAAGGTATCTACTACTTCTGGCAAGACTCCAAACCTTAAAATAACTTTCCTGCACCATCTTTATCTCTCCACTACCTACAGAAATTGAAACTAGCAACCAATAGTTTGGGGCAAAATCAGATGCCAAAGTTGTTCTGCAACATGGGTCAGAAAAAAGCAGCTTTCTGAAAGTAGAGAGTGTAACTAAATCTCAAATTAAACTTCCTGTCCCACTTGTTGCAAATCTGACATCTTTCCCATCTGCCTGCAGATGGTGACTCTAGGGCTGTCACTGATCACTGAAGGAGAAAACTAGAACTGAAACCCATGAACCTTGCACCTGTGGGGTCAGCTTCAGTAACCCTGTTGGCCTCCTTGGTTCCCAGGGTGGGCTGCCCCAGCAAATGTCACTCCCACAAGCCACACTTACACCCTCAGGTGACACATCACCTTCCTCTGTGATGTGGTTCCATGTTGATCCCGAGCCAGTATCTTTAATGTGAGCTGTCTTTAGTAAACCGTGAGAGGAATACTTCCTAACAGACCTCACCCAGCAAAGAGTAACTGCTCATTTACATCTTGGACCTCAATTAACATCTTTTTTATTTTTATTTTTTATAATATTTTTCTTTATTTATATATATTTGACATCAAGTGCAGTCCCCATGGAACTCCCACCACCATTTCACTAGGGTACCATCACCTCAGTTGCTTATGCTCTTCCCACCCTCATCCCAGTCCCTCTCCCTCCCCGCCCACCCCCCAGCTGCCTCTGATTTGTCTGTCTCTTTTTGTTGTATTGTGGTTTTTTTAATTGATTTTAAAAATGACTCAAATTGCTACAAAACCACTGGCTCTACCTTTCCTCAGACTGATTCTATCACCTTGATTTTTCAACAAGGAGCGCAGGGAAAGATCACATCGGTCGGCCAGCTACTGGTCTTGCCACACAAAGGTAATCATTTTCTACCTTAGGAGCTAGCTCCATCTGTAGAGGAAATCTGGAGATGCTTGTGACTAGCAGAAATACTAGACCATTTCTGAGGTGGGTAGAGGGAACCTGTGAAGGAGAGGTAGAACTCCCTAGAATAATTAAATGGAAACAGGACACTGAGCTTTGCCCACAAAACCCATCTCCATTTTACAGAATAAAAAAATCTATGCGCAAAGGGTAACAAGCAAAGTATACAACTAAATTATAAAGATCCTCATAATGACTTTTTCAATATGCAAAGCACATTATATATTTTATCAATGCAACTGGTATTATAAAGTAATCATCATTCTAACAATGTAGGAGCTTATGATTTAAGAAATAAGAGGATAGTTCATTTCAAGGAAGGCTTTGGGCTGGCAGTGAATCCAGGTGACAGCTTTACTTTTTGAGACCAGCAGCTCTTTGTATAAAACTAGTCCTCAACCACAAGACAAACTTGGCTCCAGGGTAGAAAAACCTGCTTTATTCCGATTTCAAATATCTACCAAGTATGAGTTCATCCCCAGTGCCATACTGCTATTATCACATAATCCAGTCCCTCTTTTTACAAAATTCTGAAATACTAATAAGAATAGAGAGGTCAACTATAACATAAAGCACAATAAAAAAAAGTCTCTAGAGCTACAGGCAAGGAGCTGTGATATTCAGAGGAAGCAGCAATATGATCAAGAAAACTTTCACAACCCCAGACATGTGCAC
This sequence comes from Galemys pyrenaicus, assembly GCA_019455555.1. Classification (NCBI taxonomy): domain Eukaryota; kingdom Metazoa; phylum Chordata; class Mammalia; order Eulipotyphla; family Talpidae; genus Galemys; species Galemys pyrenaicus. The sequence continues at coordinate 4,622,020 of JAGFMF010011828.1, forward strand.
CCCCTCCCCAAAAGAAATAAGGTATAATTACAGGATTGAGTCAGAGAGCAATGTGACCTCTAGGTGGTATTAACAAGGTGAAAATGCTTACAGGAAATCCATGGCTAGACAAAGGGTAGAGAATCAGAGGACAAAGTGAAAAATAAGGGGTTGGCCCAATGGGACAAAAGAAAATGACACTTGTGTGCTGGACTGTCAACAAGAAATAAAAAGAAATGGGGAGGGAAAACAAGTGAAAAGCAACATGTCAACCCTAGCTTAAGCATCTAATCAGTGGCAGTGATTCGTTTCAGATGTAAAGGAGAATAGAATAAAACCATCAGAATGAGCAGAATAGAATATTCCTGGGCAACATTAATTCTTATCAGCAAGAGTTTTCAGAGAGCTTGTTTCATGTGAAGTGTGCAAAGCAGAGAGAAGACAGTCTTTGCCCTTCGTGGTCACACAGTATAGTTAGGAAGCCAGAAAATGCCTAATGAATGTGATTTAAAAAAAAAAAATAAGTGTGTTTACTTTTGGGGTTTTTTGGGGGGGAAGGGGAAGCAGTGGACAAATAGAGTCCCAAAGGTCAAGAGGCTAGCGAGAAAGGGGCCAGGGTAAACCAAGAATGGCATAAGTGGGGTTCAAGAAAGAGAAGTACACTTTGTAGTGAAAATGAAAAAAAAAAAAAAACAGCCATTTGAAATTATGCTGAACTACTGCAGGGAGAGTCAAATTCATGTCCACCACAAGCACTGAAACCACTTGGGTCACAGGGACTTTTCCAGGATGTGAAATTGCAACCAGGTCCTCAATGAGTTTGAGAACAGTTCATTGATGGTACATGTATGCTGAAAATAACCTCTTTTTTTCCGCTCCTACTCATCATACATACCCTACTGTGGGCAAAGGCAGGTTTCATGTTAGACTGAAAATAATATTTATAATACAAGTGATACAATTCATTAGCAACATCTTCTAAGAAGCTATTTATCTACAAAACTATTTTCTTGTGTTTAATTATTCAGACCTATTATTTATATATGATAACTAAGTATCGGAGAGTATATTCAACCTGGAATGGGATGGGAGTGGTCTTGTATGCAGAAAATGTGGTCTCAAACCCTTGAAGTATAAATTGATTATGTTCATTTAAGAAGTGCTTTATTCATGCAAATATGCATCATACTTAAATAGTAAATAATTTATTAACTTTCCAATCAAGATTCATTCATCTACCAAATAACCTACTGTCCTCTTGGAAGTACTAAATGTATTTCATGTTCTCCATTCAAAATATAAATAAAATACTTATAAAAACTTCCAAATCATTTTTCTGTTTTATTTCCTTAGCAAACAGTGTAACAGTTATAACAAATAAATCTGTGTAGAATGTGAAAGTAATAAGCATTTACCATCTGGTAGGTAAAACCATGGTGTACCCCAAAGATGTTCCTAGCCTGATCCCTTGAACCTGTGAATATGTTATTTTGCATGACAAATGTTACTTTGCAATGTTAAGGATCTCAAGATGGAAAGATTATCTCAAATTATCCAGTAAGCACACTATAATCCACAATGTAACTATGAGGGTTGTTAAGAGAGAGGGGCAGGAGAGTAGGGGTTAGAAAGAGAGATGTGAGCACAGAAACCAAGGTGAGAGTTGATGGCAGGAAGAGTTGAGGGAAGGAACAGATCACAAGCCAATGGCTGTACAGCCTCTAGGAGGTAGAGAAGGCAGGAAAGCAGCTTCTTTCCTCAAGTTTCCTAAAGGAATGCAGACCCTACCAACCCATTTTAGACTTCTAACCTCCAAGACAAAAAAAAAAGGTTATTTTGAGGCATTAATTTTTAAAGCCTATAAAGGAACACTAGAAAATTAACAGATGAGTCAAGTACAGAGCATTTATGGGGAACTGGTCCCCAGTAATGCAAAGACAGTGAGGATTATCATCTCATCAGTCACAAACAATGACAAGGAAGTTTTCTGGGGTTGTAGCTACGAAATGTTAAGTTAAAATACAGAACTTTGGCCTCAGTTTTCTAATCAAGAACAATGTTCAGCAAACGCTGTAAAGGATCAGAGATGGAATATTTTGGGGCCTGTGGATCATTCAGTCCCTTCATAACTAACATCTTCTATCAGAGTGCAAAAGCAGCCACAGGTGATGTAAAAATGATTAAGTTCCAACAAAATTGTATTTATGAAAAATGGTGATGGGTTGGATTAGGCCATACGCTGACCTCTGAAGTTGGTATCAATCAGCAGTAAGAGACAAACAGGTCGTTGAAAGGAATTAACATGGGGGGGGGGGTATTAGAATGTATGGCTAGAACCCTTTTCCTAATCAAAGCGAGAACCCTGGGGACTCCACATCAACAAACCAGAAGAGTTTAAGAGACCAGTATGAAAAATTTAGCACAAAGGATAAAGGTACATTTGTCACCAGGTGCAGCCAGGGATAAGAAGGAGTATGGATTTGCATTTCAGTATTCTATTAAAACGCATTTCTTCCCAACCTCCACACCTATCTTCCTACTGCAGATCATCTCAGATTTTCTCTGACAGAAGTGCTTTTAACCTAAAGAATCCTTTATTCTTTGTATTGCTGTGGCAAAGTTTAATTTCAGCTCATAGACTGGGCTCCTAGCCAATAAGGGGAAGGTTGACACGCCACATATCTTCCTTTATTCTTAGTGTATGATTTAGTTCCTACATTTTCTCCTCCAGAGCATATGAAATGTTTCAACTCCAATTATCCCCACAGGAATGAGGGCTCTCCCCCCTCCCCTTATTTCAGAATTCTGAGGGGACTGAATATCCTTTGTGATGGTAAAAGATTTTCTAAAACACAGGAGAAAACTATCATAAATATGTTCCTGACAAACAATTCCTCTCAGTATTTTCAGTTGCTGCATTTAGTATCTTTTACTCAAAAAAAAAAAAAAAAAAAACCACATAAAAAATTCCAGAGAACAATACAAAGATTGTCATTTTAATTTCAAGAGTAATTTCAACTACTGTTCTAGGACCTCCCTGGAGGCGCAAGGGGTTAAGTCTCAGCGCTATCAAGATTTCATCAGCCACTGCAGCACAGTTAATTCCAGGCCAGGGAGCTGGCCCACATGGCACAGCAGACCTCTCCTGTTTCTCCCTGCTGCTCCCCTCAGCAGTGTATTTCAATTAATTGCCTGTTCTGCTCCAGCTGTGTCTCTGGTGAATCTTCTCACATCCACACTTCTGGCCTACATCCCAGCTCCTATATGCATAAATAAAATAAGTCTTTAAAAAAAACAAGAGTAATTTCAATTACTCTTCTAAAATCCTAGCGTCACTGACCTAAAAATGAAGTCCAGATTTTGGCGATGGCTACTTATCTTTTTCCTTACAAATCATCCCTGTACTTCCAAATGTTTCTGTCACTTTCTATCCATCCTGTGAGCAAATCAATCCTTCAATGAAAAGGCAGAATCATTTATAATAAATTCTCCTAGGTGGGGCACTTATACCCAGAGAGTGGTAATCTTTCCACTGTCTTCTCCATTTCTCTCCTGATGTGCCTTCTTAGAATTTCAGTCCTTTAATATGATATTGAACAGGCTGAAGGATGAGAGAACACTGAAGAGCACCGTATAACAGATGCACTTAAGAGTCAGAGATACTTGCCAATGCATGAGCGAAAAGAAATCTCCTATGTTCCAGCAAATTAAAGTGATGTCGGGAAAACTGCAAACTCATAAGACTGAAGTGGGAAAGATTTGCGATTGTACCTCTATCACAAAGAAATGCTGAAAGGTTAACAGATGCCCAAGTGGTCAATTTAGATTAAAACACAACTGTGATGACAGACATTCAATATAGAAGCCAATAGACAGATTGACTGAAGTGACTAGCCCATAAGTAATGACTCTTAAAATCCTTTTCCACCCATAAACAAGTATATATATAATACATATTACATATACAATGTACTATATATGCAAATATTTGTATGTATGTATAAGGTAGATATAATTATGCATACAAAGTACATCCCTGTAAATGTAATGGCTATATTGTTTTTAATCCCACATATTGTTTTTAAAAGGGTTTAAAGGAATTATCCAAAACTATTAATAGTATCTATGAGTGATTCTTATCACTATACATCACTATACATTTCTCTATTTCCAAATGTTCTTTAGTAAGTAAATATAACTTCTATAATTAAAATATTAACAATAGCAAGAAATCTTCATTCAGAAACAGAGTGGGGAACAAAACAAGATGATTTACTGAAATACACAGCAAGACAGGAGAGGTCTGCCGCACCATATGTGGGTCAGCACCCTGGCAGGATTAAACTCAGGCCATAGTGGTGACAGTGCTGAGACTTAACCCCTAGGCCACGGGGGTGGCACTCCATTCCTTTTCTGAAAGAAGTAAAATAATAGGCTCTTAGGAGCCTCCCTGGTGGTGCAAGGATTTAAGTCTCAGCGTTATGAACCTATCCAGCGGCCACTGCAACGTGAGTCCCGATCTCCAAGCAGGGAGCTGACCCACATGGCACAGCAGACCTCTCCTGTCTTGCCCGCTGCTCCCCTCAGCAGTGTATTTCAATCCACCTGTTCTGCTCCTTAACCTGTATCTGGTGAAGCCTCTCACCCCCACTTCTCTGGCCTACACTCCATCTCTTGCATGCATAATTAAATAAACCTTTTTAAAAGAGAGAGAGAAAAGAAAGAAGTTGAGGGTCTTCCAGAATTAGCTCCTCACCACCCACCTCTGCACCTTCACTGCTGCAGCACTGCAGGTGGAAAGTTCTGAAGTCATATGGCAACAGCCCAGGCCCCTGACTCTACCTCTTCCTAACAGTGTAAGCCTGGATAAGTCCTTAAGTTCATTTACCTCCGTTTAATGGTCCATAAAATGAGTATGACAATAGCATATTCCTCAGCTTGATTACAAGAATGAAATTAGCTAATTCATGCAAAGTCCACCACACAGGAGGCAGAGGTAGCAATGCTTGTCACCATGATGTACATCCAATAACCAGTTTCCCTCTCCCAAGGGAAGTGGGAATCCTTGAATGGACCCATGTACATGTGTATTTTTTCTTTGAGCCTACGTGATATGGTCGGGGCGGGGGGGGGTACATGAATGTGGATTAATCCAATATACTAATGAAGTCAAATTCCATATAGAAGTAAACTAAACTGTGTATCCAAACTTGCTCCCCTCAACTCCTTGCAACCTATGGAAAGCTCAGTGCCAGGAAGTTTTCCTGAAAGACAACGCTGATGTGACCTACCCAGACCTATGAGCCACTATAAGAATCCTACTTATGTGATCTATTTTTCCTTTATCCCATTTATTGAAAACTCTTGTTGGATTCCCTCTCTCATCCCAAGAAAAAGCTTCTTGAGAGCAGCAACTATGTTCTTTATCATTAAATTTAACCACCAGTTTGTCCCTAGGTCCTCAATACTGGTATATAGCAGATGTTCAATAAATATTGTTGAATGAATAAAAATATTACTATCACTTTAAGATAGTAAAAAAATACCCATATAATCTTTGGGGTTACTGGCACTTTTATTATTTCATTTTATATACAAAAATAACTCCCAAAATAATCATATTTCCTAAAGGGAAATTAACCTGAGGTCACATCTTATAAAACATAGGCTACAAGCCCAGCCTTAGAACTCTGCTATACAAACTTGTCTCAAAAAGAGTTAGATCAAAGTGTATAATACACAGAAAACTAGAGTGAGAAGTAGTGTCCATACAGAAATTTCTTTCAAGATCTATTATTTATATTTCTCCAACCTAACTTTGTATTTTAATTAAATAGAGGAGTTGATGGATATGGTCTGTGTAAGTCTTATTGCTAAGAATCTCTAAGGAAAGAAAAGTAGTCAGCATATTTCAGCAGTTCTGTTTTGAGTGATGCTGGTGATAAAGAGTAAAATCAATAAAGAAAACTGCGTTAGGAAAGAAACACTGGGTTAATAGCAAATTGGAATGTTTTAAGCAGAAGCCAGACAACACAGGATCCATGGGTTTAATTCTTCAAAATCCATGATCCTTGTTATAACATTCAAAGAGAAATAACATTGGTTTGGGTAAGCAAGACAGAACATATGAGAACTATTTCTGGTTTATTTGAGTTTGTACCTAAAACTTCAGTTCACATCTTATTCACCAGCAGCCATTGCACTAGGAGAGTGCAAATGTGCCCAGCCAGGAAGAAATAGTTCTCAACATGCAGAAGAGCTCCAGGAGTGAAATACCAGAGAGAGCTGACTTGACAAAGCTGACAGCCAAGAGAGGGCACAGTCATCTGAGCACTCTAGAAGATTCTGAGGAATGTGATGGGCCTCTGAACAAATCAGCATTTCATTTTGATGGTTTACAGTGACACTCTGGGCTGTGATGTGACAACATACAATACTGTGTCTGTGCACATGCCTGCATGTGAGAGACTGTGTGTGTGTGTATGACATGGTGTATGTGTAACTGATTTGTGATTATGTGTCTGATTGTGTGTATACAAATAATGATGAGAGTCTGTCTCAGAGGCAGAAAGTAATTTCCTCTCTGCTCAGCTCTGGAACAGGCTATTGCAAAAGACCAACTCTGACCAGAAATTCACTGATGAGAAGGGACTGTAGAAGGTCAAGGAAGAGACAGTTCCCAAAGGCAAAGGATAGAGCCTTTGACTACAGAAAGCACTAGATCTGGATTTAGAAAAAACAACTTAGCGTGAAGTTAGATAATGGTTTTTGCTTGTCATTTTGGCAAAAATTAAAAAACTGCTGGTGTTAGTTTTGGCAAAGGTGTCGGACATGGAAAACTTCTGCGCACATTTGGTGGGAGTGGTTAATGTGTATTTCTGCCGGTTTGGCAATATGACAGCATTGTAATGCCTGCATACTGTCTGACCCAGGAATCCCACATTGGTGGAGTCTGTCATAGGAAATGAAAGTGTAGAAAGATATAACTGAAAAGATTTCCTGCAGCACCATACATATTTTGTAATTCATGTCAGAGCTGTTATAGTAACATGGTGCAATGCTTAACCCCTTGCGCCACAAAGGAGGCCCCCCTTTACCAACTTTTTAATGTATTTTAATTAATATATACTACTGTTATTTGAAGGACATGATGTAGGTCTGTAGATAATGACTCAGAAAGATGTCCAATATGGAGTGTTAAGGTAAAAGATCACATTACAAACAAAAGGCGTTTTACTTTGTGTTTCAGAAAAACAAAATTGTGCTTACATTTAAAGAAAATATTTGGAATGATCTATAACAAAATATCAATAGGTCACCGAAAGGTGATGACATTGAGGGAAAGGGAAGAATTTCACTTTTTATTTTACATATGATATTCTTTCCCAAAGTACATGTATTGTTTCTGTGCTTGCAGAAAAATAGCAGCCAGGATCTTGTCATTCAGGAAAGAAAGGAACTTTTGCTAAAACACTGTGGAAGCAAAGACTCCATTTATGTCTCTCCTTCTGATCAAGACCATGACCAGATTCCCAAGCTATGCAAAAACCAGAAAAGTTCAAACCCCCAGATTCCTAAATCTGATTTCCCGCTGACTCAGAGCCTGCAAATTCCTATGCAGTCTTTGTGTCTGCAGCCTTCTCAGTAAACCGAGCTGTTAGAGGAGCAACAGGGTAAATCCTTTTCCTAGTGCCCAACCAGTGCTCCCTGACAAATGGAGAGAAACGGCTTTGTTTGTTTCAAACTTTCATATATGATTTAATTTGTCCCCACAGTAAAAATAAAAGCAAGGGTTAAATGTGCTCTTACAGCAAAATCACTAACAGGAATTGAGAATGCGTGCTATTCAGCATACCTTTTATATATAGCAAATATATTTAGATTTCAAAGTGTGTGGTAGACAACACCCCTGTAGCTCTCTCCAATTGTTTGGGGTTTTGTTTCCTGCTGTGACTTGATGAAATAGGGCACTTCATCATTCATAGTGTGTCTAGTTTTCACAAAGAATACTATCATACCTCTTCTCTCTTAGAAAAGATAGTTTTTATTACGAGGGAAAAGACACTTTCCATCTTACAAACCATAAAAATTTTCAGTTTGTTTCACATTTTTTCCTAAACTTATTATGAATTTAATATTTTTCTGTTGGCCTAAGAATTATCCAGTGGGTTTTATTTTCAGTTTTTATTGGTCTTTAATCTCTATGGTTTCCTCGAACATTTTTATCTTTCTCTGCTCTCTCTACCACCATTAACAGGGCTAAAAAGTTGTGATCTATATATAAAACTCTAAGTATGTTACACGCATACTACTTAAAAGAACTGTGGGAAAAAAGCCTTTGGAAATCAAAGAATTATAAATGACAACACTAAAACATCTATTTTGTAAATCTGACATTCTGAATATAGATTCATTTTTTTAAGTGGATGTACCTATATTTTTCTTTTTCTTATATGACTGTAAAAACTAAGTGAAGAAATAGACTATCTTGAAACAACTTGCATATCAGGAGCCCTAATTCTTGATTAAAATCAAGATGTGTTCAGAAAAAAATTTCTGTGCACAGAAATTTTTTTAAAATCTTGAAAAGATTTTTCTGCGAAGGAAAATGTGAATCGATTGTTGGTGCTAACTTCTCCTAGGCCACCAGTCAGTTTCACCTGCTAGGCTTTCTTGAATAAAGCCAAAGACTTTTTTAATCTCCCTGGCATCAACGCTGCAGTAGCCCGAAGGAGGACATGAGGAAGCAGTAAGGCAAAAGTAAGTAGCTGTGACCTCAGATACAGAACCTGGAATTAAAGGAAAACAGCCAGAAATACAGTCCATATGGTCGTCTTTCTTTGCACACACTCAGATGACAAGAAGAACATATGAGAGACACTGCAGATGGGCAAAGACATGTCCCAGACAAGATAATTTTGAATTAGGTCCAGCTCTGTGATTTTGATTATTCAATGGCCTTCTGTGTGGCATGGAGCTGCTCTCGGCCTCTGGCCCCCTAAGTTGCTTTCAGTCTTGTAAAAGATTCAGACCCTAGAGATTTAAGAGGAACTGGATTTCTCCTTCAACTCTTTCACACGCTTAGGCCTCTATCAGAAGAATGGTAATACTTTGGTTAGCATCTATCCAGCCCTTTTCCTTCTTTTTTTTTTTTTTTTTTTAAAGATTGATTTATGCAGGGCCTCTCTGGTGGCACAACCGGGTTGAGCGCCCTACTGTGGGGCTTCAACAGCCACTGCAGCATGAGTTTGATCCCCAACCAGGGAGGGGACCCACATGGCGCAGCAGACCTATCCTGCCTCACCCTCTGCTCCCCTCAGCAGTGTATCTCAGTCACTCTGCCTGTTCTGCTCCCCACTCTGCCTCTGATGAATCCTTTCACCTCCCTGCACCTCAAGCCTGTACCTTAGCTCTTAGATTCATAAGTAAATAAAATCTTTCTTAAAAAAAGATTTATTTATGCACATAAGAACTGCAGTCTAGGCCAGGTCTATTGGGGGGGGTGAGAAGATTCACCAGAAACAGCGTGGGGAGAACAGGTAGATGAACTAAAATACACTGCTGAGGGGAGCAGCGGGAGAGACAGGAGAGGTCTCCTGTGCTATGTAGGTTCGCTCCCTGGCCACTGATGTGGGTTAGCTCCCTGGCCACGGATGAAACTCAATGTTGCAGTGGCTGGCAACAGCTTGATAGTGCTGTGTCTTTAACTCTTTCACCACCAGAGAGACCCCCAGTCCTTTTTCTATGTCACCACATTGATGTAAGTAAGAGTCTTCTTCCTATAGTAACAGACTCACATAGCTTGGGGATTGTGGTAGATCATGTCATTGTTGCCTGCCTACTTGCTGCTCCCCGTGAACAGACAGTCTACACCCCTGCCCACTCCTGTGTGATGTGCAGTGTCTCCCAATAGGTACATCTGAGACCGTGGAAATTTGCATCTATAATTGAATGTCCCATCTGCACCTCCAAGAAGTCTGAAATAATGTGCTATGAAAATTTAGGATTTGTCATATGAATGATACTGTTCTATGAATGAGAAAACAATGGAGAACAGCCAGTATTCCATTCACTATAGCTGCATAACAAATTAGTCCCAACTTAGTGCCTGAAAACAACCATCCCATTTTATTGCTTCCTCCCATAGTTCTAGGGTTTGGCTAGGCCAGCTGAGCAGGTTCCCACTCAGTTTTTCTCCCGTGGACGTAGGTGGAGAGTGATTCATTCACTCATATGTCTGGTACCTGAGCTGGGAAGACTGCAACACCAGGAGATCCTCTGATATTTTTTTTCTACCACCAATTGGCCTAGCCACGTGGCCTCCAGTGTGATGAGGCAGAGCACCTGGGTGTCTTATATGACAACTTCCAAAATGCAAATCTCTACATATCACAAATCATGTGCATGTTGCATTGACTTTACAGGCTAGTCTAGTGTGGATTCCCACAGCCCACCTTTGTTCTTGGGATTTTGCTTAGTGCCCAAAAGTTGCTGCTGATTAAACTAAATGTAGAGTCAGGCATAGAGCCTCTCACCAGGACAAAAGTCTTAGTATGAGGATCTCTGTTGAAAACAGCAGGCAACATTATGGCCAGATTCGCATAACCAGCTAGACCACCTTGACAAGAAGTGTTAACTGGAAATAGAGACAGAATGTTTTAATCAGCAGCAACTCTCCCCTAGCTTGTGCCAGATTATTATGCATCCCCAATCCACACTACACACCTTCCTCCACACATTCCTCTATGAGTTTGCTCACCTTCCCTGAATCTGACCCCCAAACAAGTGAGACTTGCTGTGGGGAAGGCATCACATCTCCAAAGATGTTGCCCCTAACATCTCTCTCTGTGCGTGTCTCTCTCTTTCACTACTTGGACGAGGAGAGGGGTGTTTTAAGAAGCATGTGGGGCATGGGAGGTATATTTAGTCATTTTTGGAAAATAACCATCTTCATGGCCTGGTTTAGGAGCGTAATAAGGTGAGTTGGAGGAGACAATGACAAAATCTGTGAGTTAAACTTCTCATTGCCATCATTAAAGTAGTTTAGCCAAACATTTTCATCTAATCTGCTGGTAAAATTTAAGAGAACTAATATTAAAATTGAGCTGTAAGTATGCTTTGCTTTGTCATTAAAGGGAAGCTTTTTACTCATCTTTATATCACTTTAATCTGTTAATAAACATTTATACAAATAAGTTCATGGATCCCTGCTACTCAAAGATTTCTTTGCATGAACTTTTTAAAAGATGATTATAAAAAACATGTGAAGTACATATAAATATAATTCATGGGAAGAGTGTATTTTATTAATTCATAATAAATCTACTTTCCTTACAAGGATAAATATAAAAGGGAAAAAGACTATAAAATAACATATGTATTCAAAAAGCTTTAGTTTATGGAATCCGTGTACTACCATACCAAAGTAAAAGACCCCATGGATAATGAAGTCATATTTAAGAAAGTGACTAGGCAGAGATTTTTATAAGCTTTGCTGAATTATTTATATCAAATTGATCTCAGTTACTCTGTTAATAAAATTCAGAAAGTGCAAAAAGGACTTGTACAAGCAGACATGTTTTCAATAGTAAAGGAAAGAATGCCTGAATGAAAATACAATTATGGAATCTACAAATAGATGAAGGTTAATTCATGGACAGGATTTCTAGTTATCAAGTACTCCATTTCCTACTAATCTGTGATAGGAAAGTTGCTCTACTACTCCATTAAAGTTAACTAAGCAATATAGTGAGACTTTAATAAACATAGTATGCCCTTTGTCATCAACTTTATCCAATTCCTAATCAAACAAAATAGTTTTCCTACTGCTTGTCAGATAGTATATTGGTATATCTAGGAAGCCTATTTTTAAAAGAACTAAACATCACACTACTTTATATTTTTAAACATCCACAGCTGAATATTATAAATTAAGCATTTTGCCTACTAGAAAACAATAGCATAAAGGTCAAGTTTTTTTTGGAATGAGTTAAACATACTATGATTGCAAAAGAAAAAGTCCTAAAATCTTTATACCAAAAATTCTGGTCAGCTTGAAAATTTTACACGTGCCAGAAACTGAACTGAAAGTCCTTTGAAAAAGTAATGTTTGGCAAACAAACAAACAAAAACCTCAACAAGAACAAAAGGTCAAAGATAAACCAAAGAGATCATTGGGGAGAGGATGGGGCAGAGATGGGGAGAGGGCAGAGAGAGCACAAGGGACTGAGGTGATGGTGCACAGGTGGAATGGTGGTGGGAACTCCCTGGGGACTACAAAGGATGTCAAATATAATTAAATAAATTTAACCAAAAAAAAGTAACGTTTGGGCTCACGGAAGTGCAAGATCTGGAATAAATCCTCAAATGCAGTTGGAATAAGCAGTCTGGATGACAAGGCAGAGTCTCTTTTTCGCTATGTGTATCGAGTGCAGCCTGTCTCTCGAGGGGAGCTCGTCCAGGCCATGACTTAAAATACTGGCATTTGCTTTAAAACACTTCAGCAAGGGAGGAGAGAGGAAAGGAAATAAAGAGGGAGAGGGGAATGGAAAGGAAGAGGGAGGGAAAAAAAGAGGAAAATTGCAATAATGTGGCAAATATGTCTTTTAAATCTGGGTAATAGGTATACAAGGGATCATTATACTCTTTCTCCCTGACTTTACAAGTTTCTCCAACTTTTTTTAAAAAGATTTATTTATTTATGCATACAAGGACTAGGGTACAGGCCAGAGGTGTGGAGGGGATGAGAGGATTCTCCAGAGACAGAGCAGAGAGCAGAACAGGCAGATGGACTGAAGTACACTGCTGAGAGGAGGGCGGGCAGGGCAGGAGAGGTCTGCCGGGCCATGTGGGCCCCTCCCTGGTCAGGAAGCAAACTCAAGCTCAGTGGCTGCAGATACCTCATAGTGTGAGCTTAACCCCTTGCACCACCAGGGAGGTTCCCCTTTACCAACTTTTTTAACATATTTTAAGTAATGAAGATTGCTCAAAAAAATAAATAAATAAAGGTGGAATAAAGCTAGCAAGTAAAAGCACAGAGACAAGAGAGCCCACGCCGAAGAGCAGTGCAATCCAAAGACAAGCTGGAGGTAAACAGATGGATCAGAAGGACCCATGCAGCAGAGGGAGGGTGAGGGAGGGTGTTTTACCTGACAGGTGATCAGACAGGCTACACTATTTGGGGAAAGCTACTTTTTTTCCCCAATTTCAAAGTTTTTTTTTTTTTTTGCTTACATCATGTTCTCTCAGGTCAAGTCCCCATTACTTCTCCCACCGCCATAGCACCTGAGAACCATTGCCACCGTCCCTCCCCTCTTGACCCTTTCCCACCCCCTCCCTTGCTGTCTACCCCCCAAGTCTAGGGGCAGCAGGCAGCAGGATCCCACTCTCTTAAAGAGACTATGAAAGTCACCACCTTGACCTTGTGGTGGACATTCAATCTGGGCAGCACATTTTGAACCGTGGGTCTCTCTTCCCTCCAGCCCTCTGGGCCCTGTGCAACCTCTCACGTTTCCTGCCCTGAGGTGCCTTGTATTTGTTCTCCAGGGGGCTCTGCTTTGTGCCTGGCTATTTGGCTGAATGAGTGGCCAGGTGGGGATGGCTGACTTTGGAGTTTGACCGTGAGCCCTTATTTTGAAATCCTTCTCTCCCCTGTTCTCTTCTCCCTTTCTCTATTCCCTTTGAACCTGTCACTGATGAAAAATCTTTGAGTACACTGGAGTTTTACTGCATTGCTTTTATGCATATGACCAGACACACGCCCTTAAAATAGGTGACAGGGACTTTTCCTCAGAACAATTTGGGGTCCCTGAGCACCCTTGGTTTTGTCCACTACCAGGATGATTTGGCTTCCATTTTGAATTTTTGGACCATTGTTTCCTGTTTAATTGGAATTATGAGTTCATGAAGAGAATATAATACGTGGAATAATCTCTTAATATGTAATATTAAACAGTATCATAATATATGTATAAGCAAATAGAAGTATATGCAAAACAACTTCAGCATGAGCAAGAGAGAAAAAAAAGCCAAAAGTAGCAGAATATCTTGTCCTTTAAATTCCAAGTACATTTTGACATGAAGAAACTTGCAAAAAAAAACCTAAAGGAAAAGGGAAAATAATGGCTCTGTAGGAAAAACTATTTGATCAGCTGAACAGATGAGGCCAAAACATTCACTTATTCTCATTACCAGAGTTCATCTACTTGGCCTTGTGCTGTCAGGGACTCAGAAAAAAATATTACTGCAGCTCATGTGTATGACCAGACAGAGGCAGGCAGATAAAATAAGTCAAAGAAATGGGGCCCGGTTTGGGGCCACACTAGGAAGATTTCCAGACCTTATTTGACTTCATGGTCTGTTTTGAACTTCAGCAGTGGTTTCCTCACTTTTCCTGAGTACCCCTCGGCTCACCCTCTAAGTATTCTTCTCATTGTGGACAAATATGTACGGCCCTCCTCTGTCCCTCAGCTCACCCTCTAAGTATTCTTCTTCTCATTGTGGACAAATATGTACGGCCCTCCTCTGTGTACCACAGATGCCCACTGCAGACAGTCCAAGAAGGAAAACAGAAGTAAAACCAAGAAGTGGGGACAGGAACTGTAACCAAACAGGCAGGAGACAGTCTCCAAGGAAAGTCTCACTATCTGCTCTTTTCCTCAGTACCACGCACAGGATAGTTACTCTCTCTGCCTTTGAGTCCCAAAGTCCTCTTTATCCTTTCCTCTTAGACTCTTCCTGTTAATCACGTCCCTTGATCCAGATCAATCAGCATATACAACTGCCTCTGGGAAGAGACTAGCTCAGTCAGGCAATCAGCATATACTACTACTGAGAATGAGGAATACACCGAAAGTGAGAACAGCCACTGGTTATTAAGAGATGATGAAGTAGCCTATGTCATTCTAAGTGACTTTTATATGAAAATTCTCTCATTATTCCATTTCACAGATTAAAAGCTTGAAAGCCAAAATGGCTAAGTCCCATTTCCTGGTCACCCAAATAGAAAATGGCACACATAGAACTGAGCCCTTCTCTGTCAAACTCTAAAACCCCACTGGTGAGCTCTGCGCCACCATACTGCCAATGCTGGATAGGGACATGGCACTCCAACAGCCCACTCACCACAGAGTACCGTAGATGACTGCATCCTGAAAATGCAACCAATCTACTAACTCATTTCTTACCACAGACTCCAACCTGTCCTCAAGTCTCCGGAATCCTAGCCTCGTGGTTTATTCTCAATAGTCCACTGACTGACACCCAAACAATGCGGTTTGTTCTTGAGTCTCTCAGAGCACACCTCATTGGCATTAGATGTTGCGAGTGCGCTTGACCCAAAACTGGGTACCCAGTTACTTTGTTTTGCTCTAACTGCCACTTGGGAATTCTTCAACCTGATCTCTGGGTTATGCTGTCCTTCCTCACTGGAGTCTCAAACCAACACACACTGTTGGTTGTCTACCCTTCTTCCTTCTCAGCTAAACCATATTGTTCCCCAGCTATTCACCACATTTATATGTGCACAAGAACGTTAATGATTAATCAATGTGCCACTTAGCGTAGGGATCCAGGATAGTTTCGACCTATGGATGGGCATGTGACCTGTAGGTCCAATCAGAATAAAGGGAACAAATTATATTCCTTGCTCAAGGAAAATGCATTCTTTTCCACTGGACAGGAACAGGGCAGCAAGCAGTTCCTGTGCCCTCTTGCTACCAGCAGTGGAACTGCTACTTGGTTGACACAGGAAGACAACAGAGCAGAGCTGGAAGATCCAGGTCCTTGAAAGTATTGGTGACCTCTAGGAGGCACCGCTCTCAGCAATCCAACAGCTGACACCTCTCTTCCTTATGCATACCTGTGACATAATGGGTTTGCTTATTATTTAAACCACCTTCGGGCCTTCCTGGTGGCACAAGGAGTTGAGCACGGCACTGTGAAGCAACCATGGCACAGCAGTATGAGTTCGATCCCTGCCAGGGAGGGGAACCACATGGCGCAGCAGACCTCTCCTGACTCGCCTGCTGCTCCCCTCAGCAGTGTATTTCAGTAGATCCGCCTGTTCTGCTCCCCACTCTGTCTCCAGTGGATACTCTCACCCCCGGCACTTCTGGTCTGTACCCCAGTTCTTATATTAATTAAAATAAATAAATAAATAAAATAAACCACCTTTACATTTATAGCCAAATACAGTGGTTTCCCATGCTGAAAAAAAAAATGTTTCTGTGGCAACTAAACTAGGGTTAACTCACCTCTCTGGGTTTTCCCACCATCTTTTGCTTCACTTCATTCAGACTTTGTAACTGCCTTGACAAAACCCCCCTCAACAGCATCTATTTTTACCCCTTTGTCTCTGATAAATTGTTTTTGCTTGACAGTCCTAATCCTCCAAAACTTGTGTAGTGCAAATGTATCTTTTCCAAAATTCTTCCATTTCCTAAACTTCTATAATTTTCTCAGATTTCCTATCAGCAAAGAAATCATGATCACATTTTTACCTCATGTTTTATGACTTTTGAGAAAAGCAGAACATACAAAAAACATACAAACATGTATTCAACTAAGGAGTAAGTCAACACTCCAGCTTCACTGGAAGATAAGCCAGACTATGCTTGGAAACTCAAACCCTTATAGACATTCAAATGTCTTTTACTAAAAACTATATGGAAGATTATTTCCTCTAGATTAATTTCCCATAATGGAAAAGTGATTCCATTTGAGAACTTTAATTTCTCTTTTCCAATCTGGGGCTTCTGTTTTTTGGCATCCTAAAACCTGGGGCATCTTGTCACATGGACATAACATTAAACCTTTTTTTGCTAAGTGAGGATGGACACTGGAGCTGGGGATAATTTGAAATGGTAAATAGGATGAATTTAGACAAAACTTTTAATGTGGCCTTATTTTGAGCAATTTCAGAAATGATGGGGAGGAAGATCAAAAGACACCATCTTCACCAGAAGTGCTCATCATGGTTTCAGAGTAGCATGGATGGTCAGAGATATCACAGGATGGAGCTGTGGGATGGATTTCTCTGATGCTCTGATGACTCCTCCCTTCAAAAAGCACTGTGACAGGTGCCCCCCCTTCACCCCGGTGGTGCAGGGGTTAAAGTCTCAGTGCTATCAAGCTACTGCCAGCCACTGCAGCATGAGTTCAATCCCCCCACCAGGAAGGTGACCCACGTGGCACAGCAGACCTCTCCTGCCTCGACTCCTGCTCCCCTCAGCAGTGTATTTCAGTAGATTCGCCTGTTCTCCCCACTCTGTCTCTAGTGAATCCTCTTTACCCCCCACGCCTCTAGCCTAGACCCTAATTCTTGTTAAATAAATAAAATCTTCAAAAAACAAACCTGACTTGGCTTTTAAATCCCTGCGGATTTTATTAAATTTTTAATACTATAAAGGAAAGGAATTTCCCAAACCTCACAGAGTCACTCACTGGTCATCTGCTTTGAGATTTATGGACACAGCTAACTATAAAGCCACATCCGGTCTCCCTAAATTACAATCCATTTTAAATGCATCTCCTTGAGGAATATTCATGGCATATTCTCTTGATGTGAAGGATGACCAGTTTGTGGTTTTCCTGGATCCCCTGACTATAACAGCATTTTAGAACCATTCTAAAATCCCAGAAATTGCCACTCAAGCTCTACTTGAATAGGATACTGCACAATATAAAAATATACTGGAAAGTTCTATTAACTAGGAAAATGTTATTAACTAACATTGCTACTTCTTTCAAGTAAAATACCAACTTATGTTCAGTGATACTCTGAAGTTATTGCAAGAGCATAGATTCCTTGTGAACTCTCCAAGGAAGGTGAGATTAGTTTTAATAATAGAGACTTTAGTCATTTGTCTCAAGGAGGTAGTAAGGGTACTGTGGGTTTAAAAACTGGCCTCCCCACTAATTGAGATTATAGCATAGATTACTTCCCCAGGTAAGAATCCACGGTTGTTTTGGAGGTTGAATGAGAGGATATTTGTGAAGCACATCGCTCAATACCAAGCATGTTGAACACAATAAATACAGCTTCCTTTTCCTCTTTTACCCATCTTAATTTAAAATGTATGCAGAGACCTTTATTAAGCAAAATATTTTATTAATCAGACTACCTATCCCCAGTTATGATGGAAAATAAAGTTGTTATACAAAAGAATTAAATTCATTTTAAACCCTGCTATGTCTATTAAAATATCCCTCTCTAATAACAATACTTTTTAAATTGACAGTTGCCTAACTAACAAATTGACTCTCTGCCATCCTTCCTTCATCCAGCCTGCCCTTCGCAGATAAGGATAGGTGCTACACATGTAGCATGACAGAAGAGCATAAGGGCAAAAGATAAAGTTGGAGAGAATAGAAAGGGTCATTTCATGAAGGACCTTGTAGGCCATATTAATAATAGAGTCACCAGAAACTCTTCAGTGATTCTAAGGACTGAATCAAATACATTTGGGTATCAGAATCCACAGAACAGAAGAAGCAGATGTGGACATGAGTAATAACTGAATTTCAATTAAGGTACCATGGTAATTCAGTAGAAGGAGGACAGTCTTTTCAACTGCGAAACTGGCTGCACATTTTTAAAAAATGAATCCTGACTCTTTAAGAAGAGAAAAGGAAGGAAAGAAGCAATGTTTATTTAGTATGTCCAAAGTACCTCGTATCCCAATGCCATACACAACAATCAATTTGAACAGATCATAGACCTAAGCATAATAAATGAAAGTTCCAAAAGAAATCTTTATGATTTTGGAATAGGCAAGGATTCCCTAAATGGTAGGGAAAACCCACAAATGATAACAGGAAAAAATACACAATTCGATGAGGCAATGCCTGAGAAGTGAGTGCCCATGTCCTAATCTCCAGAAACTGTGAATCTGTTCCTTTAAGTGGCAAAATGTACTTTGCTGATGTGATTATGTGAAGTTAATCTAGATTAACTAGTAAGGTCTAATTCAACCACAAAGGGTCTTATAAGAGGGAGGCAGGGGGGCTCTCTGGTGGTGCAGGGGTTAAAGACACAGTCTATCAATCTACCGCCAGCTACTGCAGCATGAATTCAATTCCTGGCCAGCCAGGACACTGACCCACATGGTGCAGCAGACCTCTCCTGTCTCGCCGACTGCTCCCCTCAATAGTGTATTTCAAATAGTCAATCCACCTGTTCTGTTCCCCACTCTGTCTCTGGTGAATACTTTCACCCCCACCCCCACACCTCTGACCTATACCCCAGTTCTTGTATGTATAAGTAAATCTTTTTTTAAAAAAAATAAGAGGCACTCAGGGAAAGCAAGGTGAGGATGGAAACACAGGTGAGACTGATGTGAAACCAACAGGCAAGGAATGCAGCCAGCATCTAGAAGCAGGAAAAGGCAAAGGGATGACTCTCCCCTGGAAGACATATAGAGCTTTCTAATAATCAATCTGTGTTGTGCTCAAGTCACTAAATTCATGGCAATTTGTTAGAGTAGCAATAGGAAGGAAACTAATACAACAGACATCATCAAAATTAAACATCAATGTTAAGAAAATGAGAAATCAAGCTACGGACTAGAATAACACAGTTATGACACATATATCTAATAAAAGACTTGTACCTAGAATATAGAAATAAATATTGCAATTCATTAAAACAACCTGATTCAAAAAACATTAACAGATATTTCACAAGATTCCTAAATAGTCAAAGTACATAGAAAGAAGTCAAAAAATTAGAAAATTAAAACTAATCAGATTTCACTACATAACTATTGGAATAATTTAATTTAATTAAAATTTTAAAAAGCAATTAAAATTTAAAAGTATTGTATCAAATGCTGAATGAGATTTGGAGCAACTGGAACACCCAGGTTTGTAGGCATATACCTGATATAGCTATGTTGTCAATTTCTTAAAAAGTTAAATGTATATTTATCTGTGGTCCATCAATTCTACTCCTTGATACTGAAAAAAAAAGTATATACATACACACACATATACACACATATGAAGCTATATGTGTGTGACACATATGTGTCATATACGTATATATATACATACAAGTTGTCCAGATAAACACACCATTGTAGCTTTAATCATAACAGCCCCAAACTAGAAACAACCCCAAAAAATCACCAACACATGAACAGGCACATAATCTGTACCATATACTACTCAACAATAAAAAAGACAAACATTGACTCAGCATTGTGAATGAAGCTCAGAAATACTATGCTGAAATTTTTTTGTTAATTGTTTTCTGAACAATTAACAATTAGCTGGTTTACAGCACTATACATGATTTATACCACACCCACCACCAAAGCACCCATAATTCTCCACCATAATTCACTGAACCCCTCGCCCCTTTGCTCCACACCCTCCCACTGCCCTCTTCTGGTGCCCTCAGTTCTGCAATGAGAGATTCCTAGGGTTTGTTCAGTTTAGTTTTGTCCGTTCCTTTCTTTTGTTTGTTTATATTCCACATTTCTTTTGTTTGTTTATATTCCACATGAGTGAAATCATCTGTTATTTGTCTCTCCCCTTCTGATTTATTTTACCTAGCATAATCCTCTCCAGTTCTGTCAATACTGTCATAAATAGGAAGATCATCTTTATAGTTGATTGGTATTCGGTTGTGTATCTGTTCCACATATTCTTTATCACTCATCTGTCTTTGGATACTTACGTTGTTTCCATAACTTGACTTTTGTAAATAGCGCTGCAATGGACAGAGGAATGTATAGATCCCTCAGTATTAGTGGGTTTTTTTAAACTCTTTAAGGGATACTTAGGGGTGGAACTGCTGGGTCACATGGTAGAACAATAAATGTTTTGAGAAACTTCCATAGTACTTTTCTGTGCTGAATTTTTTTTTTTTAGGTCAGGCACAAAAGAGTACATACAGTACAATTCCACCTATATGAGATCACAGAAAAAGCAAACAGTGACAGAAAGCAAATCAGTGGTCGCTTGGGCTAAAGGGTGATGAACAATTTTTTTAACTTTTATTTTTGTTTTTCTATTATTAAAGTAACATTGGACTGCAGCATTGGTATATGACTCCAAAGTATAGATTCACTTCTTCAGATATGTTCTCTTATCACACCATCACCAAGGTACCCAAGGTCCATGATGGTGAAGTGCCGAATGGAAGGAGGGAATTTTTCCCAGTAATGGAAATAATCTATACCTCAACTGTGGTAATGGCTCCACCAATGTATGCATTTGTATGAAAACAATACTCAAAGAAATTGATTTACATATATACATATAGTGATGAAGAAAATGTTGGGAATT
This sequence comes from Galemys pyrenaicus, assembly GCA_019455555.1. NCBI lineage: Eukaryota > Metazoa > Chordata > Mammalia > Eulipotyphla > Talpidae > Galemys > Galemys pyrenaicus. Next base: position 4,643,290 of record JAGFMF010011828.1, read on the forward strand.
GGGGCCAAGGTGTGTAGTATGTCATCAAACTGAGGTGGGACAGAAGGAACAGAGAGTTATTCTGTCCAGTGACTATCTGTGACAGCAGTAGGGGGTCACCTTAAATGACCACTTTGAATAACTGGATACAGTTTATGATTCTGTCCATTGGACAAATGGCACAGATAAGGCATTCCAACTTGTTCAGTTTAACAAATGCTTCTAGTAAGTTGTTGGGCAAGAGTTGAGAAAGTCAATCTTATACTTCTGGAGAGTAACAAATTTTGCATAGGAGAATTTCATACTTTACATACACCTTATACACCAGGGGACTGAGAGAATTTTCCTGAGATATTGTCAACAGGAAAGAGCTTTGTGAAATCGTTCGAATAATCATAACTCTGTAACAAAAATAATCAAGAACATGGTGTTTGTCAGAGCCACAGGGATGTGCCACATATTGTACCATTACCCTTTGAAAATAAGACAGCCTTGGTTGGAAAAGGCTCCATACTGATTCTCAGTAAGTAAATGAATAAATAAGTGACTTCTGATTAGTGTTTGTCTGAGCTGGTTCAAGGTAATGCTGATGTTGTCCCTTGCAATGGTGATGGAAGAAATTTGTACACAGGCTATGTAGTTATAGGTACATACATTATAATTAATCAGAGAAGTTAGGAATAATGGTGCCCTGCTATTTCATCGGAAGCTAAAAGAACACATTTGTATGCTTGCCTGGCCCACTGAAACTCAGAGCAAGCCAAGCTATTGTTCTCTTGGAAGCCTGCCTGTCATGATTCAAGGTAAGGACAAAATTTCCACAAGCATCCCTAATTCTGTTCTTGTCTGGCTCTGTGTTGGCATGGCTGCTCCACCCCAAGCAGAGAGGAAGGAGAAGAGGACATGGTTTCTTCACCCATTCTTTCGTTTAAGTGCTACAGGAGAATCAGTTATTTAAGTTACAATAAAGGGACAGACCACATCAGTAGTTCAAAGAGAGGTGTGTAACTAACCACAAGGAGAGATCGTTTAGACAGGTGTTCTATATAACAGTCTTCCAAAGATATCCACATCTTAAAGTCCAGGTCCTATGAATACATTGCTTTACATGGCAAAAGGCACTTGGCAGATGTGTATAAGGATCTTGGAATGGACATTATCCAGGGTTCTCGAGGTGAGTCCATATAAGCAGGTCCATAAAGCAAGGAGGCAGCAGAGTATGAACCAGAGAATGGGATGACTGAAGCAGAGGTTAGAGTGAGGTGCTCTGAAGATGGGAGAGAAACCCCAAGTCAAAGACTGAAGGCAAAGTCAAGGAGCCGAGAAGCTGTAAAAGATAAGGAGACAGAACTTTCTCTCGGCCCTCCAAAAGAAACACAATTCTCTTGATACCTTCCTTGATTTTAGTTCACAAGATCTGTTTGGACTTCCAGCCTCCAAAACTGTAAGATAATGAATTTGTCTTGTTTTACCCACTAAAAATGCTATGTCACAACAGTAGTAGAAACATTATATTAATATGAGGATCCTAGAGTCTATGAGAATTGGAGAATTTATGATCCCAGAACGCTAAATGTCAAGTGCCAATGTATCAAGATCACTTGCAAACTGTATTCATATGAAGCTCTTTTCAAACAAAAAGGGTTGTCTCCATCCTTCAGTGAGTATGTGTGTATGTGTGCGTGTGCGTGTGTTTCCAACAAATACACAGTCCACTTTGGTTTACAAACCAATAAAAAGATGCAGAAACACAAAGATTCACAAAGTGAATAAAAAGACTCAGAAACACAGTCACAAACACAGCCACCTCACCCATTGGCTCTCTTAAGGACCTTTCCTTGCCCCCCTTTAAATTTTAAATGTATTTCTTCACTTCACCCAGGTCTGTTTTATCATGTATCCCTGCATCCTTCCAGCAAAAGCAAGGTCTGTGCCATCTGTATGTAATGTGTCACACCCTCAATCCAGAGGTAGCTCCTCATCCCCAAAAATCTACCTTCCACCTATCTCTCTCCATTACTTTCAAAACCATGGCAGTTTGGCACAGAAACTAGTATTTCTTATAAAATCTAGAGGAACAATTGGTGCCTCCTCCAGAGTAGAGAGTGGGCTTTTGGAGGAGTCTAGCAAGGCTAGTACGATTTGTCATTAATACATAAGATAAAGAGTGTAGGCACCAACTAAAGCTCTACCAGACACCAGCATTATCATAAGCATGTATTTTATCTATAAACAACCTTGCAAAGGATTTTCTCTGTAGACATGAAGAAAGCGAAGTGTGCAGCAGCCATGTAACCTCCCTTAAGTTACAAGACAGGTCTTCCCACCATTTTTTAGCTAAGTAACTCCAAAGGAATGTAGGGTAGAGAAGAAGCCTCCACCATCCACTTGCCTTAGGTGTGCCCCCAGGGCTGGCACCCAGCTCCTTGATGCAGAGTCTCCCACCACCTCCCTCCACCCCTCAATTCTAATTCCTCCCTCTGAGGGCAAATTTGTTTCTTGTCAGTCCCAGAGCAGGAGATGGGAACAATCTCATTTAGTAAGCAGCAATTCAGCATTGGTAACAAATGCATCTCTGGTGTGTTTCTCCTGGGGTTCCTGTTCTGCTGCTACCTTGTCAAGCTTCCCTGAGGCGCAGGCTGTGGGGTGGGGAAAAGTGTCTTCTCTGTGGGACACAGAGCTGGGAAGTCCAAGAAAAACACCAGAATCATGTCCACGGGCCCCATCACCAGCAAAAGCCCCTTGGACTGAAACAGAGACAAGTTTCAGAAGAAGGCAGGCTATTTGCTACTCTCAGATTCTGTGAGTCTCTCCTCTGGGATCACAGGCCAAGAAGCAGCCCTGGAAAAGGGGGCTAAAATGAGTCTGGATGCCTGGGAGACCCCTGAGGCCAGCCAGAAACTGGCCTCCTATTTTCTTTTGGATTTATTCCAGAGAGATGGACTGCTCTTTCTAACCCCAAATTCTCACTGGAGGCAAAAGAAATCACAAGCGATCATTGCCTAAAAATCTATTTTGAAAGCGTGACTCCATCAAATATTGAACACACAATTTTGTTTTGCTTATAAGTTGAGGTCGGAAAGGGATATTTTCTTACTTGGTATTTGTGTCCCTGGGGTATAAAGGTGTGGGGATGTGGGTGGTAGGATTTAAGAAGGCTTGTTTCTAGAACTGTCTGCTGGCACTCAGTGTGCTTACTGGCCAGTCAGAAGACACCAGGCTATCAGCACAGGCGAGTCATGATTGCCTCACCGATGCTTCCCGACACGCGGCTGGTTTAAGGCTAATATCCCTCACAATTGTGAATTTCACTGGTCTCCAAAGGTTCAAAAATAATGATGTGAGGAGGACAAAGATGTGCCATTTACTTTCTGCTTTCTCCAGCGGAGAAGGGGAAAAAAATTATTTCAAGGAAGAGATAAGAGAAAAGCACTTTAATACAATTACACTTTCAAAGGACTTGCCAAGGAAATATTTTCAGCTGCCAACTCAGCAATTTTCCAAAGCTATCCTAACAGAAAAAAGGGATTAATGGAAAAGAAATTATCAGGGGAAATTTAACTACAGTTTAAAGAACAGCAGGTGGTACATAGCGCATTATTACTTTTTTATTCATTACTTGCCTCAGAGACCCCAGGAAATCTAACCAAACTGATAGACAGCGGCCCAGTGCCTGAACCTTATGAATACCAAATCTGGGTGATAATACAAGCCTGACCTGCAGCACTGGGCCACGCCACATCCATCACAGATTGACAGGACACGCGGCCAGCGGTGTCCTCATAGATAACCAAGAAACTGAAGGTTGGTCCAGTTGGAACCAAAATATGACTTTCTTGGAGGCTTTAGGCCCTCAGCCTGGGAGACACAGTTTCAAAAAAGCTTTAAATCATGTTCTCAGTTCCCCTGGAATAGGGAGCGCTTCCAGACACAAAGAGAAGGTAGGATAGGCCCCACTCTGGCCACGAGACAAATCCATTGGAATCACCAAATATCCTTTGGTGACAAGTTCATGAAGTTGTGACTGGTTGAAGTTTCAGTCCTGGGATATCTGTGGCAAGTTGTTTCTCTCTCCCACGGGGTGAAAGGTCTAAAAAGTGTGGGTGTCCCTGAGGCCCTATTCTCAAGAGCCTCCTTCCCTGCTTTGGTCAGCCAGCCTGGGATGGCTCCATTCTGCTTTTTGTATTTCTTGTCATCTCACTTTGGGAGAGGAACCTGAAGCAACTGGAGATAGGACCCCAACCAAAGGAATCCTTCTTTCCATCCTGACAAAGGGAAACACTGACCAGGTCTGAGCAAGTGGTTGAATGTCATCCTGAGTCTTCCTTACATATTTTAATTCCAGAAGTTAGAAGATTTACACCTAGGGGTGATTTATTGTAAAATGTATGTGAATTTTGATAAACTGCCATATGGGGAAAAAAGAACTATTCCTGAGATTACATAAACTTTCAATTTATTATAGAACTGCTTATCCAGTTGGTATTTATTTTTTATGAATAATTTGTTTTTATTTAGTTTATTTATATTTTAATTCTCCTCTCTTTTTCTGTCTATGTTGTAGCTACCAGTGTTCTCACAACTTTCACAATAGCATAACAAGGAATATATTTCACCATTTTATAGTGAAATACCAGACCATGAAGAGAAATTTAAAATTCTAGTTACTTCATCTCTTCAGTAACTTAATGCAGCAGAATAAATCATTACTACAATTAAAATTAAAGGACTGTGCATTTCTTATTTTACTATTAATCCCTAGAACAGTGTTTGTTAATAAGAGTTCACTATATACAAAATAATGTGAAAAGGAATTATATGACAGAAGGGAAAGAAAAGGTATATGATTTGCAATCTGATAATCACATCTTATATTTTCTTAGTGCAATTTTCAGTGTTCTCATTTTGAAATAATAGTTATACTTTCAGTAATACATAGGGAATAGTTCCTGTGTATCAGGCTACAAAATAGGCTCTGAATATATATTAAGTCATTCAATGGCAGAAACTGAGTCCCATTATTGTCAAGAAAGCACCCAGTTTTTAATAGCTTTCATTTTACTGAGTTTGTATTATATGCTAGAAACAAAATCAAATACTTTATTGTCAATAAATAAAGACCTCTAGAACCCACTGAGCTCTTCAGAGCCAGCTACTGGGTGTTACAAGACAATTCCCAGTGGATCCCTTGCATTCTTGTTCATGTTACAAACAAAAGTCCTGACTGCTTTTGTTATGAACTGTCTTTCAAGGATGTTCACATAAGTATCAACTAGGGGAGATTTAGAGGTTTTCTACTACCAGAACAAAAGTACAAAATACTTACTGCCCATTATAAAAAAAAAAAAAAAAACCAAACTAGAGTTCACTAAGATCAGAGTTTCTCTCATAACAAAACCACCCCTTGCACAGGCATTATCTGTTCTTTGTGGCTTTGTCTTGTGGGAAGAAGAGCTCAGGTAACCCGTGTAATACACTGCTGCCACTGTGGTGAATACTAAGTCAACTGTCTAGTCCTGAAGTCTTGTATCTTAAGCTGACATCCATGAAAACTGTAGCAGGTTAACACATTATTTTATAAGTAGCATAAAACCTCAAACCCTTTGGAATTCTTAATACTGATGACTTTAACTTTAGGCTGCTTCACTGAGTCTTAAAGAAATCATTTCTATTATTCTGATTTTAGAAAGAAAGAATCCAAGGCTTAGAGATTTATATTTTTTAATTCACTCAACATCACACATAGCTGGTCTTCCCCCCTCCACTGTCCAAAATATTTTGTTCGTAGTGAATGCGCTGATTCCATCCCAGGTATAAAGGTCCAAAAATATGAGAGCATGAGAAATGTCACTGAGAGAATATACTGGAACAGCAGCCCTGGGAGAGAACTAGTAGAATGATTTGCTTTTGACTTTGTAGGTTGAGTTCCAGACTTTGCACTTGATGGAACAGGCAGGACGAGCATACTAAGGCAGAAGAAGGATGAGGAGTCCTATTTTGGAAAATGATTCTATCGAAAGAGATACAGGGAAAGAAGCAGATCGAGCAGGCAAGCAAGACAGACAGCCAAAGTCAGAGAAGGGAGAGAGGGAGACTATTAGCTGCAGTGCAAACCGTTTGCATGACCAGAACCGAAGGTACACCCACAAGCCAGCAAAACGCACACTTCAGAGCTGCTGAGGGGAAGGCAAGCTACAAACTCCTAGCTTGGTCTCATTCAGGGAATTTTCTCTGGGAACAAACAAAGCCTCTGTTAGCCTACGGTTTCTTTCCCATATGAATTGAGAGAAGAGACAGAGGCCACATGGATGAGACTTTCAATATCTCCTCAGATGCGTATCTACTGCCCAAGAGCACAGGGTCCTGAACACTCCCCAAAACTCACAGGCACGATGTGTGCTGAGAGGAATCCTGTGCTGTCCCCATGAGAGGAAATGGGTCCTGTAAGGTCGAGACCTCTGCCACCAGAAGACAGATTTTGCAATAAAATAACCAGGATGGGTGGTCAGCATAGTGTTTCAGTAGGGAAACTTGGGTGTGAAGAGAAATCCTATGATTTTCCTCATGTCAGATGACTTAGCATATCCAGAAGTTGAATTGTACCTGAGAGTAAGTCAGAATCCCAAAGAATGTATTCGGGAATACACTATTAAAGTGAATTAACTATATAAAGTGAATTAACATCTTTAGAAATTATATAACGTGGGCCTCCCTGGTGGCACAGTGGGTTAAGCAACGCACTATGAAACAAACTACAGCCTCTGCTGAACAAGTTCGATCCCTGCCTCCGGCCAGGGAGGGGACCCACATGGCTTAGCAGACCGCTCCTGCCTCTCCTGCCCGCCGCTCCCCTGAGCAGTGTGTTTCAGTCCATCTGCCTGTTCTGCTCCCCGCTCTGTCTCTGGTGAATCCTCTCACCACCTGCGACTCTGGCCTGTACCCCAGCTCTTGTATGTATAAATAAATAAATCTTTTTTTAAAAAAATTATATAACGCCCAAACGCACAGATGCCAGCCCCAAATCGGTGTTAATGCAAGCACACGAATAATCCTGATTTCTACCTACTGGGGTGTTTTTCGTGAATCTTTGGGGAACATTCACAATTGCTATTAATAGTCTTTGACCACAGATATATATCACGATCAAACAGAAGCTATAATTAGGAAGTGCAGTCTAAGAAGAGGTAGCGAGCGGTCAGACAACACACTAAAACACTGCTTAATATACACAGCACTGTGCAAAAGTGCTGATGCAGGAGACATGACTATTGATTAAATCTGGTGCTTTAAATCCCTGCTAATGCCGTAAAATTTAATGGATTACAAAGGGAATGCACAAACCACAAGGAAGCACGAGAAGCACGAGCATCTGTGACTCTCCTAATTAAGGTAAGTTCAGAAAACACACACTGCACTTTTTTAAGGCAAAAAAAAAAGATCAGATAAAAAATGGCTTCTTTACTTATTCCTGCCTAATGCAGCTTTCCATTCCTTCTTCTTGAAGAGAATTTACTACTCACGTCGGTCGGGACCAGGCCTGGAGACCAGAGGGTGAGTGCGCCTTTTCTTTACGGCCAGCATAATTTGGGCTTTGACGGGACCAAGCCAAGCCTCTGTGCTGTCAGTGTGCCTAACGACAGCAGTGGAGGGCCAGTGGGGTCACCTCTGTCCATTCTCTGGGGTCCTCGAGGCCTCAGAGAGGGTCACTAATGGCAGGGCCTTGCTCTCTTTCTGTTTTTGCTTAGTGAGGAAGATGACCATTCAGTCTATTTGGAACAACCTTAAAAGTTCCTCTCCGGGGGCCTCCCTGGTGGTGCAAAGTGTTGAGTGCCACACTGTGGGGCTTCCACAGCCACTGCAGCACAAGTTTGATCCCCGGCCAGGGAGGGGACCCACATGGCTGGTGAATCCTCTCACCCCCGTGTCTCTGGCCTATACCCCAGCTCCTGTATGCATAAATAAACAAAAATGTTTTTAAAAAAATTTCCCCTCGGAAGACAGCAGGAGGGTCACGCACCCCATGCTGGCAGTACGTTCAGGTACCTACCTCATCGTCACCCTGTGCACAGCTTTTAGGGTGTCCCAGATAAAACAAGCCTGAGACCCTACAAACAAAAGTAGTCAGTACACAAAACAGACACCAGCACTGACTTACTTAATTTGAAAAGGAAGGTACCAGAAGGATGCTAGAGAGGTGAGAGAATCAGTGTGCAACCTACACAACCCAGCTTAGAAAACATGCATCCAGGGAGGCAAAGCAGAGCCAGGAAGGGTCTGCTTGGAACCCAGGCCTAGGGACCCTGTCCCCCAGATCAGTCTCTATCGCACTCGGGGCCCAATCACTGTCACCTGCAGGACTGCAGGTCCCAGGTTCAGGTATCACTCAGAAGAGCTTGGGTCACACACCCCACCCAGACCTGCCCAGTAGCTGAAAGAACATCTGCCCCGTAGGTGTGAACACCTGCCCGTAGGAGAGAACACCTGCCTTCAGAACAGGAAGTCGTGCAATGCCCAAGAGCCACCAACTCAACACCCTTCAACAAGTCTCCTGCCAAGAGCACAAGTCCAAGTTCCTTAACCTGTCACCAGTGAGGCGAGAATGTGTCCCAGGATATTTTAGACACTTCTATTTTTTCATCCCTAGGATAGTTATGAGTGAGACGTCTTTCACTCTCAAAAATGTCTGGATTTGGGCCTCCCTGGTGGCGCAGTGGGTTAAGCAATGCACTATGAAGCAAACTGCAGCCACTGCAGCATAAGTTCAAGCCCTGCTGCCAGCCAGGGAGGGGACCCACATGGTGCGGCAGACCTCTCCTTCTGTGCCCACTGCTCCCCTCAGCAGTGTACTTCAGTTGATCTGCCTGTTCTGCTCCCTGCTCTCTGTGGTGAATCCTCTCACCCCCCGCCCATACCTCTGGCCTGTACCCCAGTGCTTGTATGCATAAATAAATAAATCTTTAAAAAAAAAATGTCTGGATTTGGAGAAACTCTCTGATTGCCTTACTTATGAAGTCCTTCCCGTGTCTCCTGCCTACCTTTCCACATTCATTCTTTATGATTCCCTGATTCAACTTTTCTCTGGCATAAGCAAATACTGCTTACTACTATTTTCACTTTGGGTCTTTGCTCTGGCTTCACTCCCTGAATCTCCTTTACATTATTTGCATCCCATCATTTATTTAGTTACTTATTTTCAAAGATTTATTTATTTATGTGTACAAGAGCTGGGGTACTGTTCAGAGACATGGGGGATGAGAGGATTCACCAGAGACAGAGTGGGGAGCAGAACCGCCAGATCCACTAAAACACACTGCTGAGGGGAGCAGCGGGTGAGGCAGGAGAAGTCTGCTGCTCCACGTATGTCCCCTCCCTGGCCGGGGATCGAACTCACACTGCTGTGCAGCCGATGCTTCACAGTGCAGTGCGCAACCTGCTGCGCCACCAGGGAGGCCGTAAATTCCATCATCCAATACCAGAAGACTCTGTTGTGGCTTACGGCTTACAGAGCTACTTGCCTCTCACCACATATACATCTGTTCACATATACATCTACTCTTGCACTTAGCAGATTCTACCGCACTCACCTATTTGGGAATCTGAAGGCTCTCTTCCACTGGAAGGTGCTATAAAACAGTGTGATTTTCTCATCTGCAACCTTTCAGGACCTAACACAGTGTCTGATACCTAACAGTGATGCTCCAAAAGTAACCAAGAAGGGGCCTCCCTAGTGGTGCAGGGATTAAAGTCTCAGCACTACGAAGCCATCACCAATCACCACAGCCTGAGTTTGATCCCTGGCCAGGGAGTTGACCCACATGACACGCAGACCTCTGTGCCTCACTTGCTGCTCCCCTCAGCAGTCTATTTCAGTAGATCCACGTGTTCTGTTCCCCACCCTGTCACTGGTGAATCCTCTCCCCCACACCTCCGGCCTACACCCCGGTTCTTGTATGCATAAATAAAACTAAATCTTTAAAAATAAAAAAGTAACAAAGGAATGACTGAGTCCCACAAGTCTGATACAAGAGACAGGCTGAGAAGTCAACACGTTGCAGCAAAGAATGGAAAGAGAGGTCAGGAAAGGCAGGAAGGTGGATGAAATTATCCATGGCCAAGGTGACTAGCAGTCCAAGTTACACAGAGTATCATTCCTTAAATTACGCTCAGAGCCCAAAGGGGTCCATTCAATGCAAAGGGTGATATGGAGCACTCTGAAAAGGAGAAAGTGTCCTGTTGAGTTGTTAGATTTTAGCACACTACCCAACCAAGTCCAGACCACCAGCAGTACAGGAAGCGTTTCCACCCGACCAGAGCCCTAGGGTACAGTCCAGAACAGGTCACACACCTGGGGAAGAATGAAAAAAAATCTGGCCTGGATATTCACATACATGCTGCCTACTCCAGAAAGAGAGCAAGCCCATAAGAGAAAGACACCCCCCACCTTGATGTCCCAGCTGCTGTGCTCGGCTCTGTCTCTGAGCTGAGGCCCCCTAGAAACTTCAGGTCAAAAACCTGCAGAAACTGGGGCCTCCCTGGTGGCGCAGCAGGTTGAGCGCTGCACTGTGAATCATCAGTGTGGCACAGCAGTACGAGTTCGATCCCCTACCAGGGAGGGGACCCACATGGTGCAGCAGACCTCTCCTGCCTCGCCCGCTGCTCCCCTCAGCAGTGGATTTCAGTGGATCTGGCAGTTCTGCTCCCCACTCTGTCTCTGGCGAATATTCTCACCTCCCTTGACTCTGGCCTATACCCCAGCTCTTGTGTGCATAAATAAATCAATCTTAAAAAAAAAAAAAAGAAAAAGAACCTGTAGAACCTGCCATTCCGCAGGACTGAGAAGGGTAGAAGGTGTCACTTGCAATTAATGGCAACTTCAGGCAAGGCTTTAGATAAACAAGATCTATCTGGACAGGGTGGTGAGGATCCCTAGGCTTAGCCTCTAAGATCCAATACTTACACTTTGGTCCACTACTACAAGTTCATCTTCCTTCAAGGCAAACTGAACTATCTGTCGCCAAACCCTTGCATTTAATTTCCATGGCATACACTAAGCTTCATCAGATGCAAAGTCAGGCCACAGAAAAGTTTACAGGGCAACAAGAGAAGCCCAACAGAATTGCCCCTTCAAAGTTCAAAACAGGCCACTAGGTGCCCCCAATACGTGTCTCCTGTCCAACACTTTGTTATCTGAGCTGTGTTCCCCAGTTACTTGTTTTGTCTGGGCTTCTCAAGAACTAATCTCTCTCGAGTCTAGCATTGCTCATTCTTGCTGAAGAAGGCCAGGGACAGAAGGAGGCTGCAAAGAGGTCCAGAATGCTCTGTGACAGCCAGCTGAGCACTGTGATGGGTTTTGGAGTCAGAGAAACCCCATGCTGTAGTTGCAGTTCTGCTGTAGATGAGCCATATGCTTTGAATGAGCTACATCCCAGGGCCTTTATGCAAGTAATTTTCCATTAACTGTTCTTAGCACTTAGAAAACATGCAGAAATATTAGCTGTTATACAAATTCATGGTCAAGGTACATTGAATAACTCTGGTCCTCAAACCAAGTAACTAGAGGGAGAATGGTCCCTACAGGATACTTCTTTATTATTTAAGAAAACAGCACCCTAAGTACCTCCCTAACTTTCAAAGTTGCTTCATGGACAAACCATAAAATGTTCAACAGAGATGGCTGGGCAGAACCACACTGTCTCACTAGCAAAATTCCTTCTACCTGAATCATTTTTTCTCCCTAGAAAATTATAGATGCTTAATTTGTCCTCTAAAAAATGCCAGTGATGTTTTCCTATGGAAAAACCTAGAAATGATATTCAGAGATACATTATAATTATTTTAATCAGTCTCTCACAAAATACAGAAATATACACTGTATAGAAGACTCAGTTTCCCCAGCATAATTAAAAAGAGACCACTCTCCTCAGCAGTAATTGCAAGCAGGGCTGCTCCTCTGAGGAAGGACCAGGTCCAGCTGACTTTGTGACAGCCTCAATGCAATGCTCAGTTCTTTGCTCTTCCAGTCTAAGCAATGAGAGAAAAATGTTCATCTTGGCTCTAATAAAATCGCAAGATTACTTTCCTGGAGCAAGAGGTTATAAAAGGTTATAAACTATACCCAGGTCAGCAATTCCAGCTGTGATATTTAAAGCTTGGCTTTGACAGGCTGGGGTTTGATTAGGAACCCTGGGCCCTGGCTGTCAGTGCTCACTCACCTCAGCTAATTAATGTGTCTCCTGGAACTGAGTACTTCGGTGCTGGTCCCTTTCTTACTTCTGCTCTCTCTACTCCCTAGACGTGAGGCAAATCTCCTAAATTTCCCGAGTCACTGAGGATGGTCTATGAGTCTCACTCAAGAAAAAAAAATTCATGTTTTCCTGGTTATCTAAAGAATTTGCTTCAATAAACCCTACCTTTGTATATGCCCCAGCTTCTATGAGCAACCTTCCCCAGACTCAGAAACTACCAAGGCTCAGGTAAATATCCTGAGATACAGTCGAGCATTTTCCAGGCTACAGTGAACCCATACCATGATGACACTAGAAAAGCATTACTATCCACCCTGTTTTTACCTCCAGGTTGCTCCTTTTCCCTCACAGTTCCCAGTGTCTCAGGGAGCTGCTGAGCAAACTCCAGTTTGCCATTTTCTCAGCGGTTACTAACCTCTTCTCTACCACATGGTGGCGCTGTTTTCCAACAGCCTCTTTCCCCCTCAATAGAAAGAGGAGACTCCCCTTCCTTACTAGTCCTCAGAGTTACAGGAGCCTTTCTCCCTCCCTCTGGTCTTGGGGTGAACATTAAATTCCCAGATGTAACCTTTGTCTCTATTTTTATTGTCTCCTCTTCCAAGAATCTGGATAATTAAATGTTTGAGACTTTTTGGGCTTCATCAGCCTGTGTAATCCAGAGATGGTACCTCTCTCTGTTGAACATGACCCAGGACCTAGGGACAGGGTCCAGGTGCCGTGACTACCCTAACTTACAGCAAGTTTACTGTCTCCTGCTGAAGGACATACAGCATCCTAAGGTCGACCCTTCAATCAAAAGTTACTTGTATTTTTTCTCCAAGAGGTTCTCATATTAACAGGATCCTCTGGTGAGCCCCCAAAAGACCCCAACCCAGATCCTCATTACACCCCTGTCACACCATCCTCTCCCCTGACACAGAGAGAGAAGACCAAGCTTTGAGAATAGACCTGCTGTGAAATTCCACATCCACTTTTTCTGGTTAGTGACAAACTCTCCCGTAAGTCTCTGTCACTCACCTACAAAATGGAGACAACAATACATATCTCAGGGTAAGTTAAATAAGGTGTCACAGGGAAGGCATCTGACATAACACTTGATGTTTGGCAGATGCTCCATAAATGTTCCCTTAGGTTTTCTCTCCTTGTCCACAGGCCCAGCTCCTTTATTCTAAGCTCTTGTCCACCCTTCAGGGCTCATCAGCTGCATCTACTGCCAATGCTAAATGTTAAGTAGCAATTATCAATGTAGTACACAGAAGGTAAGATTTTTTTTAAAGATTTTGATTAATTGATTTATGCATACAAAGGCTGGGGTATAGACCAGATGTGCAAGGGGCAAGAGGACCCACCAGAGACAGAGTAGGGAGCAGAACAGGCAGATCCACCGAAATACACTGCTGACGGGAGCAGTGGGCGAGAAAGGAGAGGTCTGCTGTGCCATGTGGGTCCCCTCCCTGACCGGGCATTGAACTTGTGTTGCAGTAACTGTGGAAGCCCCACAGTGCTGCGCTCAACCCCTTGTGCCAGGAGGCAGGCCCCAGAAGGCAAGATTTTTAAGTATGGGGGGAGGCAGGACGCAAAGCTGTTGCATCTCTTAAGATAGATACAGTACCAAATGACTGATTAAAGAAAGATCCAAAGTATTAGTGGCATAGATAAGATTGAAGTTTTCCTTCCAAAAGCCGGGCTCACATAGCTGCATCTCCACATGTGGCAACCCAGGCTCCTTCCACATTGTCGCTCAGCCATCCCCAGACCACTACAGAGAGCAGGAGAGCAATGAGGACAAGCCACATCCCCTTAAGGACACACAAGGTTGCACAGAGCACACCTCCCTCATATTCAGAAGTCAGACACACTCAACTCCACAGAGGCTGAAAGGTCAGGGTGGCTGCTTTGGATGCAGCTGAAATTATTATCACTGTGGCGGAATGAGAACGCTAGCTAAAAGCCAAGTGTCTTCTGCCACGGTGCTGGTTCAGTTTCTGTCTACCAAAACAAACATCCAAGCCAGGATAATCCATGTAAGTGAACACTACCCAAGCTGCAAGTAACAACTCATTCATTTCAAGAATATCCATAAAGAAAATTTAACATCAGCTTAAAACACATGTATAAATGATTAAGACTGTCAACTAAATCAAGAAAATAGAGCCTATAAGAAAACATTCAACAATGATGCTGTAGAATTACCAATTTTTAGAGCTAGTGGGGCTATTAAAGGTAAGTTAATAAAACTTTCCACTTAGTGCAAAAAATTCCCTCTACAATAATCTCATTTTTGCTGGAATAGTTTTATTTTTTTTAAGATCTATTTATGCATACAAGAATTGGGGTGTGGGCCAGAGGTGCACAGGGGTTGGGGGTTGGTAATGAGAGGAGTCACCAGAGACAGAGTAGGGAGCAGAACAGGCAGATCAACCAAAATATACTGCTGAGGGGAGCAGTGGGCGACACAGGAGAGGTTTGCTGCACCATGTGGGTCAGCTCCTGGGCTCTTTGGCTGGGGTTCGAACTCAAACTCCCTGGCCAGGGATTGAACTCATGCTACAGTACCTGGTGATAGCTTGATAGCACTGAGAGTTTAACCCCTGCACCACCCGGGAGGCCCTTTGCTGGAACACTTTTAAAGGATGGAGGTACCTACCTGCGGCCAGAATGTCCAGCACCCATGGTAGTTGGCAGAGAGAAACGACCACTAGGGGGCAATAATCAGCACCTTGACTAAGTGCAAGGCCAAGCTGCAAAAGTCTCCAACACCAAGACCAGCCAAAGGTACAAAGATTAGTGGAGAGAGAGGGGCTTTCTTTGGTTTGAGTCTAACGGTAAAGTTGCTTAAAGGAAAAAAAAAAGATGTATTTTCTTGTAACATAGTTTTGGGAGCCCCAGAATACACAGTTTGCCACAACAGCCTATACCTAAAAAGCCTAGTTCTTGATAATACTGCCCTGAAGGCACCTATGAGATAGGGATTGGGATAGAGATTTCAAGTAAGTCCATAAATATATATCTGGAGCTGAGACAAGTCAAACTAGATATGTTTAATTAGCTACCCCAAGGTTACACTTAAAATATTGAGAGAGAAGAACAAAAAGATAATGAGGTAGGAAAAACTGGGAGAGAATCTTGTTTTTGAGAAAATGACAAACAAATGCTAGGAAAGGAGGAAGATAAAGTTCTTTAAATTTAAAATAAAATAGGAAGAAAGGAGGAAGGGGGGGAGGGAAGGAAGGAGGGAGAGAACTTTGTAACTCTCTAGGGGAGCCCTCACTCTGGGTGAAGGAATTCCCCAAGTGCCCAGTACCAGCCTGAAACCTGCATTTAGGTGAACAGAGAAGTCATTTTAAGTACAAATTAAAGTCTCTGTTCCATATTTTGGAGAGGGGTGCAGTTAAGAAAAGGGAGTGTCCCCTCTCCAAAACTAAGGAACTCACGTAGGGCATCAATTCCCAAGAGAATGTTCTCTTGACACCATGACCGGCAGTGGAGGGAGCAGGAAAGCAATGACAAGAAAATAGGATGCAGATGACAGCAGCCACCTAGAACACCCCCCCTGTGAAATGCCAAGGAGGGTTGTGCTACCAACAACAGGAGGGTCGTTTGGGTTAACCTGCTAATGTGACTTGTGACCATTGGAGTAAAATCAACGAAACCTGAGAGTATTCCCTGGAACTCTCCAACAACGCTAGAAAAGGAAATTCAGGGAAATGCTAGAATTCCTTCAGGAAAGTCATGAACATTTAATTATAAAAGATTGTTTTTGTGATCATAGCTTGTCATGGCCTGGGGTAACAGAGAGGGGAAATGTTTCCACAGTGTGGAGTGAGAAGTGTCTCAGCCTCTAGGCAGAACAAGAAAGATGCAGGTCAAGAAAATATCATTAGAAGGGTGACTGCTTTAATTGGTAACCTTCAAGAGGGAGTAGTGAGGTGATGGGGCAGAAAGCAATGTTAAGGGAGTGCAGAGATGAGTGAAAACCAAGAGAGTGTAGGCAGCAAAAACTAACTGTGCTTTGAAGAAGCTTGGTTGTGAAGAGACAGCAATCACAGAAAACAGGTTGAGGCTGAGGGAGGCTTCTAGGTAAAGAAAACGGACCAGGGTATGAGAGGGAGGCTGGTGAGAAGCAGCAAAGGTGGGGCTTAGCCTCTGGAAGCAGCCAGATGTCAACTTGAAGCTCAACTCTGTCCTTTAGGAGACCCACTTCCCTGTGAATTAGACTGTTCCCTCAGTCAGGGCACCTCAGGTCTAGATTTAGCACAGGCCAGTGACATACAAAGAGTCTGAGCTACAGACAGGATGACCAAGGTTGGGGCATAAGGAGGGAGGGAGATGCAGACCCAGGCAATAAACTCCTCAACTTTGGGCCACAGGAGGTGCCTGAGGGAGGGAAGACAGGGGTTAGTCTTGGTGTGACTCCAGTCAAGTGACCGTCATGAGTGGCTCGTCACACTGCTACCCACCACCCACACCGATACAGGGCCAGGGACGAGAGAGGGTCTTCGTTCTCCTGTCCCTCTGCAGAGAAAACACACACATCCAGAACCTGCCAAAAAGCTCCAACAGATTTTGCTCAAAGGTTCCAGTGATAAAATATTAACTCTGGAAAATTAAAAAGTTGGCCATTGGTCAACAGATGAATAAAATGGGATTTATACATACAATGGGCGATTACTATTCAGCCTTACAAAAAAACGCCTGGCACCTGCTACAACATGGACAGCTCTTGAAAACATCATGAGAAGTGAAATTAGTCAAAGACAAAGGACAAATATAATTCTACTTATATGAAGCCCTTAAAACAGGCAAATTTGGGGCCTCCCTGGTCACACAAGGGGTTAAGTTTCAGCACTATGAAGCCATCGGCAGCCACTGCAGGATGTTCAATCCTTGGCCAGGGAGCTGATCCTCTTGGCACAGCAGACCTCTCCCTCATCGCCCGCTGCTCCCCTCAGCAGCGTGTTTCAGTCAGTCTGCCTGTTCTGCTCCCCGCTCTGTCTCTGGTGGATCCTCACATCCTCTCATCTCCCTGTACCTCTGGCTTACACCCCAGCTCTTACATAAATAAATAAAATCTTAAAAAAAATCAGGCAAATTTAAAGACAGTAAGAGATCACGGGAACTGGAAGGGCATAGGTAGTTATTGCATTAAGACTTCCAAAAATGGGATGTGAGGGCGATCTGGCTGCGACATCTGTCACCCCATTGATCGCCAGGGTTGATTCGGCTGATCTGGCTGGCTGGGCGGGGGTCCCCTTCCTCCCTCACCGCTCCATGCGCGTCCCTCCCGAAGCTGCGCGCTCAGTCGAAGAGGACGGCCCTCCCCGAAGAGAGACGGACCGGCCTTCGGTCGAGGGTATACGAGTAGCTGCGTCCCCTGCTAGAACCTCCACACAAGCTCTCAAGACTTCCAAAAATGGAAGGATTCAGAATCAAAGTGCAAATGCAAAAGCCAACTACAGACAGGAAGTGAGATACTGTTTACTCCACTTTGAGAGGATGTTGGAAAGAATGAAGAGAAACAGAAATCTTGAAGTGGAAAAACATCAAGTGAAGGTGTTCAGGTAGCATCATCTCAATCATCCATTAAGCCATACTCTAGCAGAACTCATGGTTCTGCTAACTATAAATCCAAATCTGACTTGCCAATAAAAAGACCAGTTTACCCTTTTTGGTTTTGTCTTGCTTTCCCTTCTAACACTGAGCATGTGCATGCACCTGCTAACAGAGGGACAGAAATATATAGTTAGCAAAGACCAGCTCTTAAAGATCTCGTGGAATGGCTAGTGTGAGGGAAGGCTTAGACAAGTAACTTCTATGCCACCTGAAAAGCTCAATAATAAAAATATGAATAAGCTGTTGTGAGAACACAAAGAAGGAAATGAGAGTCAGAACCAGCTTCATTTAAATGATATTAGCTTGGTTTTGAAGTATGAGTCTTCTAGGAAGGGGAAAAAAACAGACACAGTAGGAAGACGTAGAAGAATACTTGTAAGGGCAATAATTAATAGGGTGTTGAAATAAGAATAATGAAAAGTCACTGTAACAAACTCCTAAGTCATACACAGTGGTTTGGAAGGTAATTGTTTTGCAAAGAAAGTCAGGAGCAGACTATGAAGTGTTTTGTATTCAGCTTGGAGACTTTAATAGGTGAGTGTCAAAGAGCAAGAGGAGTTCCAAGAACAAACAAATCTATTTTTAAATAACTTTGAAAGCAGTTTAGAGAATGGTTGGAAGTAGTGAGAGACAGACCCAACTGCCATAATCCTGCCAAGCAGAGGAGCAAAGATCAAGGATGACTGAGGATTCTGTGCTAAAGATTGATGGTCTGCTGGTCACTCTGAGACAGGAAAGGCCCAGCCTCTGTGGAGGAAGGTGTAAGCACGCAAGTCACAGTGTGGTTGGGAGTGACCAATCCGTAGGCGGCTGAAGAACAGGTATCAGCAAACACCTTCATAAAATCAAGAAAAAAATTTGTCTCCATGTTGCCTTGATCCACCCATTGGTGAGGTGTCCAAAAAGAAAATGAGTTTGATTTCATGAATTACTTTTGGTGGCACAGATGTCATAAAAATGCATGTAGCAATGGATAGTGAGGATGGATGAAAACTAGAGGCGATCGCTTTTCTTGGTGTTTATATACATCTGCTTAACACCCTGATTCAAAATAGTAAAAAAATCAATGGTCAGATTCATCATACATAATTTTTACAAGTATCTTTTCCCTCTTTGATCACTGATAGAATGCTGTGCATTTCTACATGTCTTCATTTCGACAGGCGCCATTATACCGCAAAAATGAAAGATGTTGGTCTGGCAACCCAATTCCACACCTTCTCACAGCTCAGGGACATTAATCATCTGGGCCCAGGATTTCACCTCATTAACAACAATTCTTCATTTACGATCTTGAACCTAGTCTAGCTTACAATTTCCTTTTCATGTTGTTCCTAAGAGTGTCCCAATTTTGAAATTATTTTTGTGGGTGAATAATATGGAAATAAAATAGGACTGAAGCAGGTCTGCTTTCTCTTTGTTATCAGCAGGTATAGCATTACAGCATCTGTTTCAAGAAGCAAGATTCAGGCAAGTCAGGAACATTCCTTGTTTTTGTGTCTCCAACATGTTAAATCAAAATCGAAATGTTGCTGTCCTTCGCATTTTGGGGGGCCTTGGTGCATTCTTTTCTGCAGATTTCCTAACACCGGTCTTATTGATTTATGTCACTCTTTTGTATTCATTCTTAGCCAGGAGTCCTTCCCTCCTTGTTTTGTGGATATATGTCCTGTGGATCCTTTGTCTGAACTCCTCGGTACATCTCACTGAAGTGAGTTATAATTGCAATGTCAGAGTTACAGTTTCTTCTGTGTTCCTTCCCAGTTAGAGCTTTTGATCATGGAATTAATGCCCATCTTTTCCCTGCAGAGTTTCAGTTTGATTTCCCAAGTCCAATGTAAATATCTAATGTACCAGCATTTTGACCGCCACAAACTCCAAGATGACAGAACCACTTTCCTTTAACATTCAAATCATCATTTACCAGTATGTCCTCTTCTTTGTGGGTACCCTTAAGTCCCAAGTAGCAATGCATTGCATTCCCAAACTTCTGAGAAATGAAATTACCTCTAAGACATGCACATGTTAGGTGTTCTGTTTTGCTGGACAGCTCCCAGCAACCTATCAAGTCAATGTTTCTCTTATTTCCACAATGACTTTTTTTTAAGGATTTATTTATTTGTGCATACAAGAACTGGGGCACAGGCCAGAGATGTGGGGGTGAGAGGATTCACCAGAGATAGAGTAGGGGAAGACAACAGGCAGGTCCACTGAAATACACTGCTAAGGGGAGCAGCGGGCAAGACAGGAGAGGTCTGCTATGCCATGTGGGTCAGCTCCCTGGCCAGGGATCAAACTCACACTGCAGTGATTGGGGATAGCTTCATAGTACTGCACTTTAATGCCTTGCATCACCAGGGAGGTCCCTGACTTTAAGTTTCTATTGACAAATCCTCATCCATGCTCCTTGTTTGAATACATATTCAATAACAGCACTACTTAATGAAAAGGCTTTACACTATTATTAATTTACCAAATACATAGTACTCATATGTATTGTATTAGTGTGCTAGAGCTTCCTTTAATAGACAGGCTGGCCTAAACAGAAATTTCCTTTCTCAGAGCTCCAGAGGCTGTCTGGTGTTGGCACACAGTTCCCTCTGAGGGCTGGGAACAGAGACCGGCTCAGGCCTCTCTCCTTGGTTTCTGAAAGCTGCCTTCTTGCTATCTACATATCTTCCGCCTTCTACATTTCTGTGTACATTTTCTCATCTTACAAAGACCCAAGCCATATAGGATAAGGGCCAAGCCTAACAACCACACCCCTCATTTTAATGACCCCTGAATGGTACATTCTGAGGGATCTGGGCTTAGGACACCAACAAAGGAATTTGGGGGTGACAATTCCATCCATGATACAAACCATGAGCCAGGCCCTGAGAAAATAGTGAATGAAACGAAGTCTCTGCCCTCATGAAGCTTGTTTACATTCTGGTGGAGACTGAGGACAATGTGCAGTAAACAATAAATAGATGTTGTAATGCCAGAAAGTAGCAATCTGCACAGGTCGCTGCTAGAACTAAACAGGCCAACAAAGGAAGGATAGATAATACACAGTGGATGGGGCTGAGAGGGTGTAATTCTAGAAAGGTCATATTTTCAAGAGAGACATGAATAAAGTGACAGACAAGTCATGTGATGCTGAAGGATATTCACATTCCAGGCTGAGGGATGAGCCAGAGCCAAGCCTGTGGAGGGAGCATGGTTGGTATATTCAAGAAATAGGGAGAGGGCCATCCTGGTGGCACAAAGGGATAAGTCTCAGCACTATGAAGCTATCTGCAGCCACTGCAGCATGAGCTGATATCACAGCAGCGAGACGACCCATATGGCACAGCGGACCTCCCCTGTCTCACCCACTGCTCCCCTCAGCAGTGGAATCAGTCAATCTGCTGTTCTTCTCCCCACTCTGTCTCTGGTGAATCCTCTCACCCCCGCACCCTGGACTGTACCCCAGTTCTCATATGCATATTTTTTAAAAAAAGAAATAGGGAAGAAAAACCGGGGGGGGGGGGTAGGAAATAACATCGGTGGGGTCTTTCTTACAAAGATGTGGAATTTCTTTTAAGTTGTCTGGGAAGCGAGGCGAGACTGATAAATAGGGAACTGACAAGAAAAAGAAAACTGTACCAAACCTAGATGTTTCTGAGAAATGCGCCATCCTTTCCAGGAAATATGATAGCAGCCCTAATAAAAATGTTGAAATAATTTTCTGGTAGACTTTATTGAAATTAAGTATTCCTTCTGGAAGGCGAATGATGCTTCTTCACCCACTTACCAGACAGTGTGGCTCTTGTGAGAAGCCGAACTGTCTTATCATCGTCAACATTTCTATAAACTATCCCTGCACCAAGAAGGATTCTTTCATTTGGCCATTTCACTATCCTTTTCCCTTAGGAAAAATCTGAAATTAAATTTTGACACATGGTTGTCATTGAATTGTCTAAGAAGTTGCTTTATTTTCTCCCTTAAAATTATTTCCTTCTTTAATATTTTTGTTTTGATTTTTTTAAAGATTTATTTATTTGTGCATACAAGAGTTGAGGTAGAGGCCAGAGATGTGGGAGGTGAGAGGATTCACCAGAGACAGAACAGGGAACAGAACAGGCAGATCAACTGAAATACACTGCTGAGGAGAGCAGCGAGTGAGTGAGGCAGGAGAGGTCTGCTGATGTGGGTCCCCTCCCTAGCTGGGGATTGAACTTGTGCTGCTGTGCTGCAGAGGCTTAACAATACAGTTCAACCCACTGCACCACCAGGGAGTCCCTAACTTAACATTTCTGAAGGATCACTCTGGATACAGGATCATTCACTGTGGAGTTTCCATCCGGTGTAACTTCTAACCTACCTCCTCTTTTTGCATATTCCAGGCACTGTTCTCTTCACTGTGCCAATTCTTTTCAAATCTATTTTTACTACTCAGTTTCTGTGTCACTCACAGCATCTATTTAAATTGCAAGATGATAAATGATTACAAAATATCTGAATGCCAAAGCAGACCATTTCTGATTGCAAACGAACTTTGTGCAGTAATAAATAAGATGCATCCTACATTCACTTTTTGTTCTGATTTCCCTCTTCAAAATCATAGTAAGTGTATAGTAAGAGGATAGTAGGAGTGAATGGTACTGCATAACCAAACAAATAAAACTGATTATCTCAATCCTACAAAAAAGAAAAATATGTTTTATTTATGTGATTTAGATTTGCTGACCTAAATAAACATTTGTATGCACCAAGGTGTCCCAGCAAACATCAAGGAGAAATCACATTGTCAGCAGAAGTCATTTCTTGTATCATCTGGTAACACAGAGTGTTTTCAGCTCCAAATTTTAGATTAAGTTTTATTAATGAAAAGGTCTTTAGATAAACTGGGGCTTTACAAGGTTTTGTTTCATGTTTGAGTATAAAGCCTATGAAATTGTCTTCTAATAAATGACACAGAAAAGGCAAATTTTAAAGCCAAATTCAGTCCAGGTTTATTTCCCCTTCACCAGGATGGGCAAGTACAGTCTCAGCTATTTCTGGGCTCTTCTTCCTTCCTAGGACTTGCAAGGAGCCTGGAATCACGTGGTGACAGCTCAGGTGCTCTCGTCTTTATCCCCCTCCCAACTTTATCTACTGAAGAGAAAACACCTGCCGAAAACAGGGATTTATTAATTGGTAAGATTTATTTAGTCACAGAAACCCAAATGAAAAATGAATGAGGGACACCGAGGATGGGCAGGAAGAGGAGGCAGCAAAGCAAGGAAGATGAAAGAGAGCAAGGATCGGAGAGAAAAGATAAGATTTTATAAGGAGTCAGTATAGGTGTAGCAGCAGGAAAGGGTGGCACAGGAGCAAGGTTCGGGATGGCTCTGGGCAGATGGATCAAGGAAGGAGTCTTGGAGCCCTCGGTGGCTTTTATACTCTTTATTGTCAGTGGTGGCCAGGTACATGGCCAGGCATGGGTGCCGAGGGGCCAGGAGGCTGGGAGGCCTCCCAGCCCCCGGCACATCTCACCCTCTCGGCTGCTTTGCTGCTGCTGCTCATTAGTACTGTCAGTCCTGTTCATCCTGTTGGTTCTGGCGTCTTCATGACGCCACCCATTTATGCCTGTGTCCAACTCAGGTGCGCCCACTTGTGCATGCCCATCCTGGAATGCTCGCAGCACCGCAGGTGTCCATCATCACAGTGGTGGGAGGGTGGAAAGACCTGATCGTTCTCTGACCCTACAATAGGCCAACACCAGTCTTTGTTAATCTAAGCTGAAAATGTTGAAACATTATATTATTCACCACACCAAGTCCCCCCTAAGTAAAGCATATTAGAGAAAATGCCCTCACATTAGTGGCCATTATTTTCTCTGATAATATTTATGTGACATTCAACTTTTCCAAAATTACCTTAAATTCAATACAACGTGTTACTGTGAAGATGTCACTTTCATTCTTTACTCAATAAGATCCCTAGTAAAATATCCACAAATGACTACAGGGTGCACCCTGAGTGGGTGAGAGGGACACACAATTTCACAAGTGCTCTCTTCTGGTGACCAGACACCCCCTGAGGTACAAAGCTGTGACTTAAAAGACTCTTGTTCTCCCCACCACACAAAACTGTAACTGGATCTTTGGAGTCATTAATCTGTAACAGGTGGTCCCCAGGAAAAGGGGCGCTTCCAAGTTCCCTGCCCCCCCTCAAGTGAGTATGGAGCTGAGCAGGGAGGAGAAGAAGCTGGAGAGGAGACTGGAGAAGGAAAGAAGCAGGATGGAGAGCAAGAAGGAGACCTGAAAGAGGCACATGGAGCAGAGAGACATGTGAAGAAGCTATGCTTGCTTCTTGGCCCTGGCCTGGTTGGAACAAATGTGAGTGAGGGACCCATGAGGAGGTTGACAATGGCAGCTTTTACCTTGATTTTGATTTTGCTCTTTTCCTCCCAGACTTATTTGGCTTTTTCTGATCTTTTTCTGTGGGTCACTGCCAGAAGGAGTCTTAGACTTGTGGCAGGCTTCCGGGCCTTGCTTTGGGCCAATCCTGTTTGGCTGGACATTTACTCACGAGGGGATGGGTAACTTCAGGTGCTTGATTTGGAAACTCTATTCTTTGTCTTTTTTGTATTGCACAGTAATTGGATTAAAGTTCTTTTCCAGTCTAATATATTTTGTCTGATGTGGCAGATGGCAGAACCTATTTAGAACGGGCAGGTTTGGGGGTTCTGGGGTGCCCCTCTCCCTGTCCTACAACAGCTCTACAGTATATGAAGATTGGGACTGAGCTAATTAGGTTAAAAGATTCTCCCATATACACCAAACACATATGTACCCCCAACAAATGTGAAATAAACCAGCAGAGGAATTCAAATTACCATTTAATCCTCAGTCTTCAAAATGCTAGTAGACTCCAATTTTAAAACAAAAACCTAGTGCAGGATCTCGGTATTAATATGAAAGTACTTGATACCTCTTTTTGAGCTCGATTCCTTGGCTTACAGAAAGTTAACTGAACCCTTTGGAAAGGTTCAGAATAACACTGACTAGTTCAGACTAAGCTCAAATGCTGAGGTTTTGCAGTATTGACTAAAGAATTAGGAACCAGTTATCCATTTTCAAATTTTAAGGTAATTGCAAAGTAGAGATACTGAAAATAATTGCTTTGTTCATGTGCTGTCAATCACCTCAAGTTTGCTGCAGCTTCAGCTGCGCTGGGTCCACATCAGAGTGGGAAGGAAGCCAATCTCTGCGTGAACACTCACTTATCCCCCCTTTGTTGTGCTGTACAAAGTTAAGTGGTAGATTCATTGAACTAAAGTAGCGTTGATAAACACTACCAGACTCATTTTAAAAATCAATAAGAATCCAGCTGGCATTTCTACTGGACAATTAAGTTAAAATTTAAATCTGACCCAGGGGTTCTTCTTGTTTTATTCATGTTCATTATTTAAATGTTGCATGGACAGTCTGTGGTTACCCTAGCCTGATTTGGGGCTGTGAAGTTGTCACTCAGGTAACCTATAGCCCCCAGCCCGCAATTAGACTTCTTTCTAAATTCACAAGGGATAATTGATGGCCTTATAAAGCAGTAACAGAGCCAAAGACAAACCTCCCTTCTACTTCCATCACTCTCATCTAGCTCCAACTTTCCGCTCAGCTGTCCTCAGAGAATGTCAGCAACTGCTAACCTCTCTGTAGCAGACACACAGTTAAAGACCACCATGGGCCCTCCCTGGTGGTACAAGGTGTTGAGCACCACACTATGGGGCTTCCCGCAGCCACTGCAGCTCAAATTTAATCCCTGGCCAGGGAGCTGACCCACATGGCACAGCAGACCTCTCCTGCCTCACCCACTGCTCCCCTCAGCAGTATACTTCCATCCTTCTGCCTGTTCTGCTCCCCACTGTTTCCTGTGACTCCTCTCACCCCCCATGTCTCTGGCCTGTATCCCAGTTCCTGTAGGCATAAATGAATAAAATCTTAAAAAAAAACATGATAGGTGTGCCAAAGGTTCAAAACACATACACACACACACACACAGAGTCATTGCTAGGATATGGTAGTTTTCCCCAAAAACCAAAAATTTTGTCTGATTTGGGGAAGTCAACTATTTATCTAAAGCATAGTAGCATTTAAAACATTTTTTAAATGCTGGAAAATTTATTAGGGTACTTCAATAACAAAAAAGATACATGATGTATATATATGTGTGTACACATATATACAATGAATATATAGGTGGGAAAAATAAATCAAGTTTTGTTTATCAATAGATTGTGTTGGTATTTGGAGAGCTGGTCTTCTTTTTCAAGAAGAATATTAACATTTTTCAAAATGCTATATGATACTAAAAGCTTTGACAGCAGAATGTATATATATGTATGTGTCTATATACATACATATGTATATATAGAAAGGACACCCATGATGTCATCTCTTAACTTGAAAAATAGCATTACCATTGTATTTCAAGATCTATGTACACCCCTCCCACACAGCAAAGATAACTACCATCCACAATGTATTTATGGCAAGCATAATTAGACTTACCATAGCTGTCTATGATATCCAACGTGGTATAATGTTTTGGTAAATAAAGTTTGAAATACTGCATGTATTCCCCTCCAGATATTTATAAGTCATAGATTGACATGTGTCCTTTAGTTCATTCTTTGTCCCTCTTATACAATATCCCATTTTATTGAATTACACCACAATTTATCTATCCATTCTCCTGTTGAAGGATGTTGATGCTATGTCATTTTTTTATCTTCTTGTAAACAATGCTGCTATGAAATTATTGTGCTTGTCTCTTTTGCTAAGACAGAGACACTATACCAGACCAATAACACTTAGGGCCCAAGTGGGTCATGAGTGTGTCAAGAAATGTCTCTCCCCTGCCCTCAGGTTCATCAGGACTGCTCCCTAACCGTGCGCTGCCTCACCTGTTTATGGCAATGCATGCTGTGGAATGAGAACTAAAATATCTACTCCCATACTCAACTAGACACTGAAAATGGAAACCAGATCTCATTCTACATTAATGACTTCGCTATTACACCTCTTTGACATTACTTTACTTCCCAGAAGTCTCAGCTCAGATAAATTATTTGATTGTTCATTACAGAAACCTCCTAAATGGCTCAACCTGTCATTGGAAGATATTGACAGATTACGGTGCCCTAAAATTCTCGGACTCTCATCTCAAAAACCTCATCCTGCTACTTCTACAAAACCTGGCCTGTTGTACCATTATCCTTCCCCAATCCTAATCCAGCCCCTAACTAAAGTAGCTACTTTAAAACAGAATTCAGGGCCTCCCTGGTGGCACAGTGGGTTAAGCAACGCAGTATGAAGCAAACCGCAGCCACTGCAGCACGAGTTCGATCCCCGCTGCCGGCCAGGGAGGGGACCCACATGGTGCGTGGGGGACCTCTCCTGCTGTGCCCGCTGCTCCCCTCAGCAGTGTGTTTCAGTCAGTCTGCTTGTTCTGCTCCCCGCTCTGTCTCTGGTGGATCCTCTCACCTCCTCCGATTCTGGCCTGTACCCCAGCTCTTGTATGCATAAAATAAATCTTAAAAAAAATAAATAAATAAAACAGAATTCAATTTCTGAATAAATTCTGAAATTATTGAGAAGTTCCATTTCTCTCTTGCCTTCCCCCACTTCATGATATAGGCAAAAGTCTTGCACAGGCAGGAAACAATAAATCAAGTTTTGCTTATCAATAGATTGTGTTGGTATTTTTCAAGAGGAATAGTAACATTTTCGACACGTTATATGATGCTAAAAGCTTTGGGAGCAGAGTACATAACCACACATGGATGATTGAGACTCAGGATAAATGCATTATCAACTCCAGTTTATGTTGGCCAACTGTGTCCGGTCTCCTGTTCTCACCACTGAGTCAGCCATGAAGAAAATAGAAGACAGTAACACACTTGTGTTCATTGTGGATGTCAAGGCCAACAAGCACCAGATCAAAGAAGCTCTATGACATTGATGTGGCCAAGGTCAATACCTTGATCAGACCTGATAGAGAGAAGAAGGCATATGTTCACTGGCTCCTGACTATGATGCTTTGGATGTTGCCAACAAAATTGGGATCATCTAAACTGACTCCAGCTGGCTAATTCTAATTACAATTTTTTTTCACATAAAAAAAAGAAAGGAAATGAAACATAGAGGGGAAAAAACTGCCTAGTGTTTTTCAATACTGTAAGTAGTAGGAAAAGAGAGGAAGTCAACACCTGCTTCCTCAAGTATGCACTCAAGATAACATCTTACTTGTCGCCCCTTCTCTGTCCAGTGCCCTGGTTTACTTTTTGCCTTCCCTACTATATCATGCCACTCCTTCACTTGATGCTCTTATCACACCCTCTCCTCATTCCCTATCAGAGTCAAACTTAATCTGAATCTCCCCCATGAAAGTTTTTCCTGCAACCTCACAACATGGTAACCTGTCTCTGCCCCACTCATAAAGTCCAGTGGAACTTTCCTAGCGAAATCCCCATGATTTGTCATTCTCCAAACATCAATTCTCTTTAGTGCTTTTGTGCCTTTGCGTAAGTTTTCTTTAGACCTGGACTCACTTCCTCTCCTTTTTTCAGCCTGGCCAAATCGCACTTCAAGATACAATTCAGATGTTAGCTGCTCTTTAAAGTCAGAGTGGGGGCCTCCCTGGTGATGCAAGGGGTCAAGTCACAGCACTATGAAGCTATCCACAGCCAATGCAGCACAAGTTCGATCCCTGGCCAGGGAGGTGATCCACATGGCACAGCAGACCTCTCCTGCCTCGCCCGCTGCTCCCCTCAGCAGTGTGTTTCAGTACATCTGCCTGTTCTGTTCCCCACTCTGTCTCCGTTGAATACTATCAGCCACGCCACTCCCCTCCCCTCCCTTCCCCACCCCACCCCAGCACCTCTGGTCTATAGCCCAGTTCTTGTATGTAGAAAGAAATAAATCTTTAAAATAAAGAAATAAAAATAAAGTCAGAGTGGGAGGGAGAGAGGAAATGCCTCCTCCTTCAACAATTAAGCATTTCCCTTTCTAAGTAACCAAAACACCCTGTGTTTTGCTTCACAGCAGCGAGTGCCCATTGTCACATGTCACAGGGCTAACTGCCCGTCCTCCTGGGAGACAGCAAGTCCCTTGAGAGCTGGGATTTGCATCCACAACTCTGATCATGGGACCAAGTTCAGGGTCAGTGGTCAGGAAATACTTGCTGAGTTGAAATGAAATATATTTGATTTACTTCGACCTACAGAACTAGCCCAACTTTATCAGGGAAATCACAATTTTACAAACTTGTGAACATAGTTTATTCATATGTAAGTATGATTTCATTTACATAATTCAGTCAGACTTTTCTCATAAATGAATTCACAGAGCAGGGAAAACATAGTTGTCTTGCCAGACTCTATGCCTTCATTTGGGTGTGGGAAGTATCCTCACGGAACTGAATAGCCTATAATTGGGGACGTGACCCCTTTCCCTACCTCGCCACTCAGTATGGGGCTGACCCAGAGCAAGCAAACAGACTTAATGTTTATTTAGTGCAGACACAGTCACCTGAAAGGAACAGAAGAAACACAACCATCTAATGGGGTTTACCATGACAATGGGGCTCACTCTCCCAGGTCAGCATAACTTTGAAAGTGAAAGGGTAAGTAGGAAGAGCCCAGGTACTTCACTCTCTGCAAATTGTGGATGCCAGAGAGAAGACTAAAGCAAAAAACTAATGAACTCTAGAATTCATTGCATGGTTAGTCAAGAGGAGAAAAGAAATGGAATCAGGTGTCTCCTTGAGTAATTGATTTTTGCAGTAAGGTCATTTTATAAGAGGAAACTGTGGGAGTCAGAGATGAAGATGAAGAATAGCTGAGGGATAGGATATTTCTATTTCATGAGTTCTATTTTACAGCCAATTTTTCTGATACTGAAGTTGAAGAAATGAAATTTTATTAGAATTAAAACATCTCCATAAAGATGATCAGCAGAAAGGATTCACCTTGGAGTTAAAGGTTAAGGGATTACGTACAGATATTCTTGGGGGAAGACCAAGACAACAGGGAACCACCAAACAACTGTCAGGTCATGCTCCATCAATCTATTCTCACCATTAGGCTGGTCAAAGCAACTGGATCGATCATTTTAAAGACCAAGCTGCTGTCTTACATACCAAATGGTTCACTCCCATATAAAGCTGATGGCGGCTCGGCAACAAAATTGCAAATAACCTTCTGGCTGGATTGTATACCTGGCAGCTTTTGGGCACAAAGGTAATCAGAATTCCAGGCAGGTTTCTTATGACAGAAGGTTAAAGAGACTTAACAACACAAAAGATTGAAGTATAATGCATTTGAAATTATACAATTTTCCATTTCCTTGGTTCCTTCCCAAATCCATAACTGCTTTAAATGAAGTTTCATGTTTTGAACCTACATATTTAGGTTTGAACCTACCTATGTAACCTATGAAACTGCTCATTTTAATCTAGAAACTAAAGGTAATGACTACAAATACAGTATTTTAATCATTTGTCATATACACAATTTCTGAAAAAGTTATACACGTTTTGTACCTTCTATTCTTTTGAAAACAGAGTAAATATTTTTAGAAGGGCCTAATTTTGAGGATTAACAAATCACCTCAGTTCCAAATATAAGATGATTAATGAAAATTTGAATAAAGTAAAAATTTAATTAAGTTATTAAGAAGGAAAATAAATAAAACAGAAGGCTTGAGATGTTCTATGTGTTCTTTAAAAGAAAACAAAAAGCAAAATAACAGAGGGAAAATAATCTCTTTACTCCTCTGCAGCCCAGGATTAGAAAAATTACAATGAGCACATAATTATGAGAAAGAAATAACCGATTAATTCCCAAATACATATACCCATATTCTGACTCATTCCTTCTTTTACATCAGGTGAGGTGACCCTCCTCCCAAGTCAGGTCCAGGTTTTGGAACCTTTACTTTCCCCTATCTCTGAAACCTCTTTCTCCTATAGAAATCATCCTCTCCCTTTCAACTGTATTCTTCCTGTTACAGATATACCTCTGTGGCACCATTTTCCCTGCCCATATTTACATGCAGATGCCCTGGACTACAAGTCCCAGCAGGCCATGAAATGGACTTCCTGAATGGGGGGGCACTTGGGAAGGAGCAAGTGAATATACAAAGGAAAGTGGAACAAAGGAGAGACATGGAAGGAGACACATGAGGAGAGACACATAGAGACACTTGGAAAAGATAGTTGGAAGGGAGAGGTGGATGACAGACTGATGGGGTGGCTGCTCCTGGTCCTTGGCAAAGATAACAGCAGTCATTATCTTGGCTTCATGTTGGATTATGTGATATATTTTGAATTCTGAGTCTCTTTTCATCCCAGCTCTATGAGACCTGTTAAAACCTTATCATGTAGCTCCCCACCAGAAGGTACCTGAGAATTGTGGCATGCTTCCAGGTCTTCCAAACCACTTCATGCCAACTCGGTTTGGCTGTACATTTGCCCATGAGAGGATGGGTAATTTGGAGAGTTTTAATAAGCAACTTATTTGAAATCCTTTCTTCTCTATGTACACCAACTCTATTAAAAATTTTTCACAGTAAAAGTGTGCTTCCTTTGCCTTTGTGTATGCAGGGGGCTAGATCCTTTTCAGAACACTACCCTTTATCAGCTTGGGGTCCCCTGGGAACTCCTTAGTCATGTGCTAACATTCCAGTCAATAATAGTACAAGCTCAAGATTATCTGATCTTTAAAAAAATTCTCTCATCACTTTTCAACATGCAATTCTTTCTGCTAACATTACAGTGCATCTCTTAAGAGAGTTGTCTAAATGCAGTTTCTATTTCTCACCTCCCACTCACCAAAACTTACACATATGTGGCTTCTATAGCCAATATGCCACTGAAAAAGATTTTACTTTTATGTATCAATAAGTCCAAGCAACACATTGTACCATTATCATGTGACAAGATCTGACACTGTTCAGCTTAAAACAAAACTTCCCTTGGGTTCCAGACACCCCTCTGTGCTGGCATTCCTCTTTATCTCCTATCTCTTTGCCCTTTTGTTCTCTTTCTTTTAACAAACCCATGATAGAATTGCTCAAGAACGTTCCCTCAAACACCTTATTTTCTTACTCATCAGGCAATTTCTTCCAGGCCCATGCTCTGACTAGCATTTCTAGTCCCTAAAACTCTCAAAATCAAACTTCTCCTCTGAGCTCCAAAAAAATATGTCTAACTCTCACCATGAAATTCCCAATTGAGTAATTTAAGGGCACCTTAGTCTCAGGACCTATAGGACTAAACTCATGTCATGATCTGTCCCTAAAACTTAATCTTAGTTCTGTAAACATAGTTCTGGCAATGCCCAACACTGGCCAAACAAGCAAGACAGCAAGCTGTCTGCGTAGGCTTTTAAGTCAGGCCTGCCTTCCTCTCCCTGTTCTGTGAAGCAGCTACGTAGGAATCTGCTGCCTGTGGGTCGCTAGCCTCCCACCCTCCATCAATGACCAAGGAGTTGATGAAGATGAAGATGTAAACAATGAGTATCTAAGCTTTGGCTCTCCTCAGGGATTCATTCTCTAGAAAGCAGGAAAGAATGAAACCCCAGCATTTGCTCTCCTCTGCATATAAATAGCCTCAACATCTTTTTAAATATTTATTTATTTATGCATACAAGCACTGGGGTACAGGCCAGAGGTGTGGGTGGGGGGTGAGAGGATTCACCACAGATTGCAGGGAGCAGAACAGGCAGATCAACTGAAGTACACTGCTGAGGGGAGCAGCGGGCACAGCAGGAGAGGTCTGCTATGCCATGCGGGTCCCCTCCCTGGCCGGCTGCAGGGATCGAACTCATGCTGCAGTGGCTGTGGTTTGCTTCATAGTGCGTTGCTTAACCCACTGCGCCACCAGGGAGGCCCCATCCTCAACATTTCTTTAGGTCAAGATAACTTAGAACAACCAAAGATCTAATCCTATAGTTGATAATCAGAAGTTCCCCCTCCTGCCCAGAGGATAATTTCATTCTTATGACTTCAGTGACTTACTGGTCCTATCCATATAAACCAAACTCAAACTTGTGAGAACATTCTCAGAGTAAAATGTCAGACTGCTTCCCCAGCTTAAATCTTCACTTTAATTATCTAATAAGTTCTTTGTCTGGCTATTATTAAGATTTTTATTTCAGTCAGCATTCCAGTGTTCTCAACCTCAAAGAATGACACCGAGCCAGGATTCTGGCTTAAATATTCTCAAATATGTCCAGTACTTACCACGTCCACTGACACTCCCCTGGTCTGTGTGACCCATCATCTCTCGCAAAGGCTTCTGTGAAAGTCGACTATTGACTAGTCTTCCACATGCGAACTCCCTTCCACCACATACTCCATGCAGCAGCCTGAGTGGCATTGCCAAAACCAAAATCTAATGTTATCCTAATGATGGTGTCCATCATCGGCTTTTCGCACATCATAAATTAAAGGTCAATGTCCGTCATGCTGACCATCTCCACCCTACCTATTCTTCAAGCATCCAATAATACCATCCATCACCTCATTCTCTAATCTCTCTCTTTTTTTTTAAGACTTATTTCTGCATGTAAGAACTGGGGTACAGGCCAGAGTTGAGGGAGGTGAAAGGATTCACCAGAGAAAGAGTGGGGAGCAGAACAGGCAGACTGACTGAAATACACTGCTGAGGGGAGCAGCGGGCGAGGCAGGAGAGGTCTACTGTGCCATCTGGGTCCCCTCCCTGGCTAGGGGTCGAACTCACTCTGCTGTGCATAGAACACTTCACAGTGCAGCGCTCAACCCGCTGCACCACCAGGGAGGCCCCATCATTCTCTAATCTCTAACCCCACTGACCTTCCTTCAGTTCCTTAAACTCAGCCTTTTTTTTTCTAGCATGTGGTATTAGCATTTGCCACTCCCTGTGTCTGGAAGGCTCTCTTCCTGTCTCTGCTCCCAGCTCCAGTCAAGCTAAGAGCCTCCTGGGTTTAGCTAACACATGAAAGATAACTCTTTCTCCCAGAAGATTCCTCACCATGGCCTCCCTGGTGACACAGGGGTTTTAAGTCTTAGCACTATCAAGCTATCACGAGCCACTGCAACTTGAGTTCAGTCCCCGGCAAGAGAGCTGACTCATGGCGCAGCAGACCTGTCTTGTCTCACGGGCTGCTCCCCTCAGTTGTGTTTCAGTAGATCGAAATGTTCTGACCCACTACTCTGTCTCTGGTGAATCCCCTCACTCCCTGCACCTCTGGCCTACACCCCAGAGGTATGTATGCATAAATAAAAATAAATCTTAAAAAAAAGAGTCCTTACCAGTCCTGTTTAAGTAAAGCAGCATTTTTGTTAAACATTTCAGAGAAATCCTTCCTTCCTTCAGAATTTAGTTCTATTTCTAATTATACCTACATTCACAGTCATTTGTTTGATGTCTATCTCACCCCCCTGACTAAAAGCTCCATCAAAATAAGATCTAGATCTAACTCATAAAAAACAGTATGTTTAGTCAAAAGTGCCTTTTTTAAAGTATTTCAGCTATATTTTATCTTTCTGTCATTGCAATTGGGATAAATATCACAGGACAGCTATTGGATAGCTCCCAAAACTCCATGTGAAGGCATGTACCATAAATGTAGCATAATGTTCTGGAAACTGTGGGGCATAACTGAATCCAGCTATTTTAAGGCAAAGAGTTGGAGAATCCATTGAACAATCCCCAGTTGTGCCTGTGCTCAATGAGAGAAGCTTCTAATAGGAATGTACTGTGACTATAAGTACATGGGAAAAATAGACAGTTGCATGTTTTTTTTTAAAGATAAAACTCTCAAATTAAACAGTAGACAAGACCCAGAAAAATAAAAATAAGAAATAAGATTTGTTTAAGTTTCTATAATAAAGGACCCAATCACACCATTTTATCTTTCTGTCCTTTCATGTACCTAACATTGGGCTCTGTTCTCACGGGAATATGATAAAATGTATTAATTAAGAAGAACATGGTAGGTACATAATAAATATAATTCATTCGACACATGTTTATGCAATATATATTGTTAGGCTTGGCTAGGCACTGCAGAATTGAAAACAGGACAGACATAATATCTTCCCTCCTGGATCGTACATTAATAAAGGTAAGTATAGATTATGAGAGTTGCTATAAAATACATAAACAAGGCAAGGTGACAGATAGCAGCGATGGGGCAGGAAATAGCCATACTCACTTCCAATACACCAGCCAGAGAGGACATCTCTGAGAAGTGGTGTTGGAATCTAAACATAAAAGGTGAGTCTAGCCAAGCCCGTAATGGGAACGTGCAGTAGTCTCAGTGGAAAGAGTTCCAGGCTGAGACAACAGCACATGGTAAGGCCTGGGAATGTGAGACCTGGTCTTCAAGGAAAGTAAGAGCACTGTGTTCGGTCAATGAGGATGCATGAAAACATCACATGCAAGTTGAGGAGGCTGATAGGAGTCCAGTTGCTCAAGTTCTGAGGTCTATGATGAGGAGCTTGTACTTTCTTCTAAGAATTACGCAGAGCCACTGAGAGATTTTAGGCCTATTAATTAGGGGCAGAATGAAGGCAGGACCCAATTTTCATTTGTAAAATATTACTCTGCTGTTGGAGAAAATGGATTTTAGGGAGGCTGCTTAGGAAAGTACTGCTATAGCTCAAGCAAGAGAAAATGATGTCCTGGGCTAATGTAATTATAGAGAAGATGGAAAAAGTAAAAGTTTATGTAGCCAATTTTGGGAAGAAGAATGGATTAGAAACGGAGGTAGAAACAGGAATTAAGGAGTTAAAACCTTCAATAAACAAGTGATGAAGAGATCAGAAGGAGACAGCTTCACATAAGGTTAAAAGTGGAGGGCCTCCCTGGTGTCCTAGGGGTTAAGTCTCAGGGTATGCCGAGTTCAATCCCCAGCGAGAGTTAACTAACCCACTAGGCACAGCAGACCTCTCCTGCCTCGCCCTCTGCTCCCCTCAGCAGTGTATTTCAGCAGATCTGCCTATTCTGCTCCCCACTCTGTCTCCGGTGATTCCTCTTACACCCCACACTTCTGGTCTATACCCCACTTCTATGCAAAAATAAAGTCTGTTTAAAAAAAAAAAAAGGTTAGAAGTGAAAGAAATGGGGCCGCCGAACATCCTAAGGTAAAAGGCACTTCAGATTTCAAATGAGAAAAAAGTTACTTATATTTCTTGGGTATCTGTCATCCCTATTATACTATGGCTTCCAAGGGCAAAAACCCTATCATTCATCTGTGTCCCTAATTTCATCATAGTTTCTGACAAATGCTGGGTTCTTAATGTTGGTTAAATGAATGGATGGATAATAGATGGACAAACAATGAGTGAGTGGATAAGTGGACAAATTCTGAATTAATGTGATCAGGGACCCATGGGTCTACACTCTCATCACTAAATTTTAAGACTAAAACTAAGGCTCTTTTATCAATATGCCTTTATTATATTTGTTCTAGAAAATGCTTTCCCAGGAAGATAAGGATGGAAACCTTTCATTCAACAATCCTAAAATATAACTAGATTGTTGCCCAACCCCCATCAGCTACCCACATTGAAATTCCACCTATTTTCAACCAGCTGCCCAAGATCTATTAATTCCTGCTTTTGATCCTCTGGAGCACCTCTGAGACCTTAGACATTTTTAAGGGTGTCTTCTTTGTATTTAAGTAATAAGCTCAATTTTGTTTGATCAACTGGCTATTCTAATAGACTTCTGGGGGTGCCAGGTTCAACAGTGAGGTTTTTTCCTATATTTTCCTATATTACGATGTAGCTTTGGGAGAGTCAAATGTCTCTAGATACAAAAATGAACTCTGGGCCTCCCTGGTGGTGCAGTGGGTTAAGCAACGCACTATGAAGCAAACTACAGCCTCTGCTGAACAAGTTCGATCCCTGCCTCCGGCCAGGGAGGGGACCCACATGGTGTAGCAGACCTCTCCTGCCTCACCCACTGCTCCCCTCAGCAGTGTGTTTCAGTCAGTCTGCCTGTTCTGCTCCCCATTCTGTCTCTGGTGAGTCCTCTCACCGCCTTGGACTCTGGCCTGTACCCCAGTGCTTGTATGCATAAATAAATAAATCTTTAGGGAAAAAAATGAACTCTGCTGCTTCCTCACATGACTTCTTCACAGTCTTTGGCAGACTGAAGTGGGATATCATTTTCTACAGCACTTTTCATTCAAGGATCTCAAAGCATTTTACTTCTGATGAGCACAAACACCGTACATGATAACAGCACTGCTTCTGAAAATGTCAGAGGACTACATAGCCCAAGCACTGTGCTGGCAAACTCATCATTCTCTAATCGCAAGGCTTTTGTCATACCATCACATAAGAGCCATACAATGGGAAGAAATGAATGAAAATTAAGACCTTAACCTTGCTGCTAATTTCCTAATTAAGAACTAAAGAATGCCTCCCAATGGCTGATTTCTTTATTTGACTTCATTAGAAAATCACACATGGAGGGATTCATAATTACTCTTAAATTACAAGCACTTGTTTATTAATGTCACCAAACTGAGGAGCTGTACAACTGTCTATGATGTGTCACTTTCAAAATGCTGTGAAGCAAACTGTTACTCTATGTTAATTACGTTAAACCTTTCACATTTCTGGATTCTAAATGGTACTAATGCTTTTACAGGCTTGGAACATTCTGTCTTTACCCTTCACAGAGAGAACAAAAATCTATCTACTATTCATTACCTAACAAAAGAGTAGATAGAAAGCAGTTAACATTTTTCTAAGGTTTATAAACCAAGATGCATTAGACTCCAACAAATCTGATTACAGATCAGTATTAGAATTTCAGTGCAAGAAAAAAAATGCAGTGTTGGTTTTGAAAGTGTTCCTTTCCCAAGTCTTAGGTATTAAAATGCAAAGAGAACAAAGTGGTGCTTTACCAAAAAAAATTCTAAGTTTCCTTGTTTATCCAAGCATCTTCTGGTGGATATAATTCAAAATGTAGTTTGACATTCAAATAATAATGATTAATTTACTGGACAATATAGAAAACAAGTGAGGTCTTCTATAAACTTGAGCTAATTGCTTTATCCTTGCCAAGATTTAGTGAAACTGGTTATGTAATCTGCAAAGAGGGTCTTGCAGGAAATCTGTAGTCTACAGGATATTTCTAATTTGTACTAATTGACTAAAACACTTATGATAAATTATAAAATTTTGTGAATTGGAGGAATACATGAGTATTAAGACTCCAAGGCAATGAATCAAGGCAAATGTCTTTCACTGTATAGCAGCACAGTGCCCTTCAAGAGCAACCATAATGTATCCTAGCAACATAATATGCTCTTCACTGATAACAAAGAACATAAAGTAGTTAAAGCAAATAACTGCTCATTTCTAGTTTTTTGTGCTCTATTATTGGTTCAGCTAATTTGTAGTGTTAGTCAATAACTAATCTACCTTCATGTCTCCAAATGTGTTTCCATAAAATTAGAGGAAATGTTGTGGGATATTTAGCAAGAGCAAAGAGCTGCACTAGATTAAGTAACATTAATTTAACTCAATTTTGATGTCAACAAAAGAGGAATAAAAGTAAATGTCAAAGAAAGCTCGAACTTCCCCAGACCCACTGACACCAGATTTCACAAAACATAGCCTGTGCTTTCAATAGTCTCCAGAGACCAGCTTGTAAGCTCCTATTAGAAAGGACTGGCAAAACCAGCCACAAGAAGCAAGAGTTGTTGTTGTTTGTTTGTTTGTTTTCCAATCTCTCCATTTTCATTATCCCTTCTGAATCCTTAGTCTGTTTTTCCTGCTTCCACCGTGGGATAATTCCTGGAATGAATTTGGGGCAAGCAAAAAAAAAAAAATCTAGGGCTTAATTTATCTCCCTTCTCAAACCCTCTTCCCTAAGTATCTGTCTTACTCTTGGTACCACCTCGTTACAAAAAGGGAACGAGTAAGCTAGACTTATCCAGAAAACTGTCCCACATCCACCCACCTCCAGATGCCAGTAAAATCCCTGCATTTGGAATCACTTCTGGGTATGACATAAAAATATACAGTGAGGCGTATCCAGTGAATTCTTCATCTCTATTAGGGATGTTATTAATTCTTTTTTAAAAATTATTCTCTATATTTCCCTTCAGGATATTTATTTTCCACTACTAAAGAATCCAATTCCAAACACTGCAATGATCCCATGACAACTCAGCTATTAAAAACTACACTCAAATCTTACCAAAGGTGTCTCTTTGGTGGCCCTTCTCAGCATTCCCTTCAGCAAATGAAAATGCATCTCAGAGAGCACCAAAGCACTCATTTACAAATTAGTTTCCTTGCAGTTAATATATTGTTGTGAGAACTTAATGCTCTCATTATCTTTCATTATTTACAGCCAATGTATTAATATCCCATGAAATGTTTCCTCTGAAATGATTTTAATCTTCTTATTTAGCTTGCTCTAAACTCAACCACTTTGCAGTAATGAAGCCGCTCCCCCTAATTAGCTGTTCATGGGGTGCCCGCACTACCCTGCGAGGAAGTTATTACTAACGTGAAGTGTTCAAATGGCCCTGGTGGGGGGCCAGGACGCCAGCAGGCTCAGTAGTCACAGATCCATCAATTCCTTCATAACCATGAGCTTGGATTCCTTCTCATATCTTGAACGCCTGTCTCCAAACCCCAGACGGGATCTCCTCACTCTGTGTCTAGGATCGCACCGCTCAGTGCTGGCAATGCATTTATTAAGACAAACAGCTGGAAATGACATATGTACTGAGACGCTGTCGCTGTGTGGGGCATTGGAGATTAAAGGATATATATAAGCCACAGTCGGAGGGGACTCCAAATTTCACAAGCAAGCAGAGGAAATTCCACAGGAAAGTTATTTCTAGCAAAAGATAATTAAAAAGTCCTGTACACACAGAAACATCATAAACCATTACAAGATTAGTTACCAAGTAGACTAGGCAGTTCGGAAGGGGAAGAGATGCCTGGGGGCTGGAACAAGCTGGGAAGGCTTGCTTCCTGGTTTTAAAGATGCTTTTGCAATATCTTGATGAGAGGGCAGGGGCTAAATGGCTACAGGTGCCGGAAGCATTCTTAGTAAGTGAAAGTCACTGATGTACAAACACCTATAATGTGGCTACCAGTCAATTCCAGGCATTACCTCTGTAACTCATTCAAAACTTATAAGTGCGGCCTCCCTGGTGGTGCAAGGGGTTAAATAGCAGCACTGTGAAGCTATCTGCAGCCAGGGACATGACCCACATGGCGCAGCAGACCTCTCCTGCCTCACCCGCTGCTCCCCTCAGCAGTGTATTTCGGTGGATCTGCCTGTTCTGCTCCCCACTCTGTCTCTCACTCCCCACACCTCTGACCTATACCCCAGCTCTTGTATATATAAATAAAAAATGTTTTAAAAACTTACAAGTCTTTATTATTTTTTAAAGATTTATTTACGCATACAAGCACTGGGATACAGGCCAGAGATGCCGGACAGCGGGGTGAGAGAATCCACCAGAGACAGAGTGGGGAACAGAACAGGCAGATCAACTGAAGTACACTGCTGAGGGGAGCAGCAGGTGAGGCAGGAGAGGTCTGCTACGCCACGTGGGTCACCTCCCCGGCCAGGACAGGGATCAAACTCGTGTTGCAGTGGCTGCGGTTTGCTTCATAGGAAAGTTACAAGTCTTATATCTTAATTTTTTTCAAAAGAGAACCAAGGCATATAAGTCACACTGCTAATTCGTGGCAGAGTCATATGTTGGATGAACTGGCCTCCTCTGTTAGGCTTTCTCCTCAGCCATCGTGTCACCCCCTTGTCACTCCTCAGTGGAGGAGACAGAGTGAGAAAGTATATGCCCACCAGCCATTTTTAGTAGATGGGTCTGACTGTGAGAAGGGGCCCAAGAAGTTGAGCCAGGAGACCAGGATATAGAGACGGATTCTGGAGGGCTTTGGAGGTCATGAATGTCCTTCTGAGCAGACCTTCCAATCTCCCTTAATGGCATTACGCTTCCAGAAGAATTCTCCAGCCAGTTGCAGATGGTACATGCCTAGGTAACTGCTCTTTTCCCTGACCTCTCAGCTTCCAAAAGCAATCAGCTTCGATGCATTCAAGGCATTTATTCTAAAGACAAAACCTCAGAATGCCAACCCTGAAGGAACAGAGAGACAGCCTAAGGTAAGGTGCTTCAAGTCTCATTCCTTTTCCCTCACCAAGTCTTTGCATCGCCAGCTGAAGGTCAAGAATTAGATGCAAGACTGTCAGCACACTGCCCTTTTGACAATGTGAACTTGATCTCTGGATTCAACCCTTCTGTACCTCAATCTCACCATACAATAACCTCTCTAACTGCTGCCTAGCTTAAACAACTCTTAATTCTCTTCAGCTGTCTGATACTCTGGCCTCCAAAATGTTCTGGAAACTTCTCTAACCAGATAAGAAAATTATATACAGTAGTTTCCAAAATGCTTTACCCCTGAGAACCCTCTTGTCATATGTAAAAAGCACCAAGGGACTGGTGATATGATGATGGGGAATACAAGGGGATTACAATTGATGGCAAGTATATGTAAATTTAAAAAAATTTATATTAATAAAATTTAAAAAAAAAAGCACCATCTCCCTCTATGACGGCTATTCATTTTGTATATTGACAGAGAAAATAACCACCAATGCTGCTGCTGATACAGTCACTTTTTAGAATGAGTTTGTATTTTACTATTTGGAACAACATCTACTCACAGCAGAGAATAAAATGACCGATGTGTGAGAGCCACGGTACTGACTCAGACTTGGACAGACTGCTTTGCCAGGACACCTGCTATTGTTTGCATGGAAGGGAAGGTCCTTCCAGAGATATTCACCCCTCAGACTGGGAACTACCAGCCAAAGTTATTTAACTCCTTAGGTAATTATTACCCCCAGAAAGTTAATTTGTCCTAGCGTTTCCTTGTTTAATGAAACGGGATGTTAAATGCCATTGCTGTTAAAGCAGACATAAGGAGAGTATGGTTTGGATGATGTAAGCACTGTAGATTACAAAGACAGAGATCCTTAACTCACCTTCATAGCACAACTATATTCTGATAAGAATTTGGAAAGCAATTGCTTAAAGGGCAAAACTCTTGTTTTGTTGTTTGCTGGTTTTCCCTTCTGAAAGCCTCATTAAGCACAAGAAGCTGAACAGCAGAGTTTTAAAAAAAAAAAAAAAGAAGAAGAAGAAGCCAAACTGCCTTCCAAAATCTGAGAGTTCAAATGAGATTGCATACAAATTGCTGGGGTCTCTCTTCTTCCAGCCTAGCAGCTATTATTCCTTCTTCTATGTGACCGGCATGGCAAATACTGGAACAGAACGCAGAGACAAAGAGCCAGGATCAGAAGACAATAAAATCACCGTGTGGGTTTGTGTCGTCGACAATCTACCAGGCTCGTGCTGCCTTGCTAATTTCTTCTACAAAGTGCTGTCTATCACACAGGCTGAGTTCAGAAAATAAAGTGGGGAGGAGAGCCATCAGTTGTCATAGAAACAATAGCACTCTATGTCACCTTTGTGCCGGCAGACAGAAGTCCTGCTGCTGCCATATGACCACTTTCCAAGGACCCAGATTGAGAGACACTGACCAGTCTACAGAGAGTGTCCCTGAATTCTTGCCAAACAAGCCAACTGTCACTCTTCAGGTGGACTGTCACATATTTACTTGGGATGGAAGGTTAATTAAAATATAGCCCAGGATGTGGGATAACTGAGAAAGACACTTTACTCCACCCCAAACTCCTTGCGTGAGATCTAACGAGACAACTGTAACCTCCTTCATCAGAGCTGTCCTTTGAGGAGCGACCGGGAGCAGGGTGTTGAGCCTGATGGGATCTGTTTTCACCAGAGGAAGATGTAATCATCTCTTGAAGACTCTAATTAAGCTGGTAATTAAGGTTCGCAATGGGCAGGAGATGTCCCAAGGGTGAGGCCGAGCTGCCAGAGATCACGCTGACAGAGTGCAAAGCCAGGTAGCTGTGTCTTTCCCTCAATTTATGGCCTCTTTAAGGCTTCTGCAAAACAGCTTCCCTCATAAATCAGCAGGCCAACATGAAATAGTAACCCCCAGCCTTCCACAGTGGGCTCAAATGACTGACCGTCCCTGGAGCTCACCGAAAATAGGAAGTGTCCATTGGAGAGCGGACAGAATGACCTTCAATATATTAAGCTCCTGGAAAAATGCAAGACCTATAGGTTATGGAGAAGAGTAAAGTCCTGTTAGCACAACTTCTGAGAGGCTTTCTCCCATTCTAGTCTGTTTCGACTTGTGAGGACAAAGAATGTCTAAGGAGTGAGGGTACAGACCAGTGAAACAGCGTTAGGCCTCAAGGCTTGGAGGCAAAGCAACCTGGGCAGAGGGTCTGTCACCAGGCAGGAGGTTAAACCAAACAAAGTTCAGAATCAACCAGGATGCAAAGAGAGAGGGCCAGAGGTCACACAGAAACAGGAACAGGAGGTGCTCAAAAACAAAGGCAAGGAGATTGCCAGAGGCTTCCACAGGTTGAAGAGCTGCAGACTCCCAAAGCGGACCTGGGGGTTGGCTACTGAGACCAGGGCCAAATTCACACAGATGTTTCCCACATGTCCCTATTAGAACAAAAACAAATTACACACCAGAGCAGTTGGGATTCAATTTAACATGAGACAGAAAATAGAGCCCTGACAGGAGCCAGAAGTTGGCAGAGCAGCGTGGTGATGCTGGCTTTGTAGTAGCCGGAGACACGGGCTCCTTTCAGCTTCCTGTTCCACCCTTGTGGCCCACAATAGCTGCTACAGATGCAGCCATCACAGCCACATTCTCCATAGCAGGATGCGGGGCGGGGGGGGGGGGGGGGGGTACACTCTTCCCCTTCTATACTGGTGGCTGAAGTATCAACCAACAATCCAAACTCACCGGCCAGAATCCATGCAGACAGCTTCATCTAGCTACAAGGTG
This sequence comes from Galemys pyrenaicus, assembly GCA_019455555.1. Lineage (NCBI taxonomy): Eukaryota > Metazoa > Chordata > Mammalia > Eulipotyphla > Talpidae > Galemys > Galemys pyrenaicus. The sequence goes on from JAGFMF010011828.1 coordinate 4,687,085, forward strand.
TATGGCAAATGTGACCTTGAGGTTGGATTCACTGTTACTCAGAATTTATTATTGTTATTAAGTAAAAGGGGAAATAGGTACTTTGTGGTCATTGCAAGTATCTACAAGTCAGGGCATTTCTTTGTGGACTTTCTGATGAGCCCTTCAGAACGCATCAGCCATGGTCACCAACTACTTACTGGTCTCCAGATACCAATTAGGCGTCCTACAATTCAGTTCTGACACTAACAACCCAGTCAGCGCAGAGCCTGAGGAGCAAGGGCTCAGTTCCTCAAAACTGCCGCCGCCCCCCCAATTCAGACGCCAATTGCAACTCCAGACCTCCAGTACTTCACCAGCTGGCTGTAAGTCAGGAGTCCCCACAATCCCGTCCTTGGGTCTGACAATTTGTAATAACTCAGAGGACTATTTTACTTACTAGTTCCAGTCTTTTAAAAAGGTTGTAACTCAGGGGGAGCCAAACGGAGGAAATGCACCTAATGAGGTCTATGTGGTGGAGCTCCTTGCCCTCCACGTGCACCAGCCTCCCGACAACTCAGTGCACCCCAAACTAGCAGCAATCTGAACCCTTTCACTCAAGGTTTTATGTAACTCTATTACACATCACGACTGATAAAATTATGTGCCATGAGGACTGAACCTAACTTCGAGCACCTTCCCTCTCCCTGGAGTAAGGGGGTGGGGGGTCGGTAGGGGGACAGCAGTCTGTAAATCACATGGTTGGTTCCTCTGGCAAACAGCACCCTATCCTGAAACTATCTGTGGGCTTCTAGTTATGAGTAATCTCATTAATATACAAAAAAGACTCTCTTATCCCATTCTGAGGGTTTTAGCAGCTCTTGTCTCTGGAACTGAGGACTAAGACCAATTTTAAGAAAAAAAATGTCCCATCACTCTAGCACTCAGGAAATTACAAAGGTTTTAGGAGTTCTGTGTCAAGCAGAGCCCAAATATATTACTTAGTTTGTCGCCATCACAAATTCTGCAGCAAGAAAGTCTGTGTTCAGCTTTTTGCCCCCAGAGTAGAGCAGGCAGTGCCAGGGTCATAAATCCAACAGGAGGTGAGTTTTCACAGTTCCTGTCTGCTTCTATAAGAAAAATCCCTGGGAGGTAAAACCACAGCCGTGAGTCATCACCACCCAGGACTGAATCAGCACCAGACACTCCCCTGGCCTGAACTATTTTGGGTTGACACTATAGCAGACTCACACTTGACTTCAGTAACAGCCACTGAGACCACACTCATCCTCACAGCTTCGCAAGAAATGGATTCACTCACTGAATCCTCTCTGCAAATGCTGTCCTCAGTGCTGTGACAACACTGAGAAGCAGCTCTTCCTCTGAGGAGGCTTCCAATCTTGCAAGTGAAACAACTTACAAACAACAGGTTAAAAAGACAGCCTGGGGGCTTCCCTGGTGGTGCAAGGGGTTGAGTGCTGCCCTGTGGAGCTTCCGTAGCCACTGCAGCGTGAATTTGATCCCCAGCCAGAGAGAGGACCCACATGGCATAGCAGACCTCTCCTGCACATGTCCATTGCTTTCCTCAGCAGTGTATTTCAGTCGATCTGTCTGTTCTGCTCCCCACTCTGTCTCTAGTGAATCCTCTCACCCTCCTCACCTCTGGCCTATACCCTAGCTCTTGTATGTATAAATAAATAAACCTAAAAATTAAAAAAAAAAACAGCATGATCTGGTTGCTGCTGGGTGGGGTCACCTATGTTTTACAGGAAGCCTAAAGGAAGGCTTCTTCTGAGTTGAAATTGCTGGGTTTCGAAAGACACATAGAAATTAAACTGGTTGAAGAGGCAGGAAAAACATTTCATGCAGAGGAACAGCAGGCACACAGATAACAACATAAAACAGAACATTTCCCTTGGGGAATATTCATGTTCTGTCTGGATGGAGAAGATGCTAGAGAGTTGATCTTTAATAACAATGGACATGTATATAATACTTATAATGTACCAAATTCTGTCCAAAGTGCTCTAGCTGTATTAACTCATGTGAGCTTCACAACTCTAGGAATAAATATTCCAGTTCACAGATGAGGAAACGGGTCACACATCTAGAATTCACTAGAAGCAGGACTGAATGCAGGCAGTCTGACTCCAGAGTCCGTGCTTTAAACCACCACACAAAATTGCATCTACTACAGTTTAAAAAGGTGACAGTGCCCCTGAAGATGAACTTCATTCCCAGGGCCCCGAGGAACCTTCGAGGAATTTTAAGTCAAATGGTGCCAGGATTGAGGTAGAAGGAAGGAATCCCCCTTGCCCCTCTCAGTCCTTCTTGGCTGGTGTAGCAATGAGATCACACAAGAATGAAAGAGACCCCAGTGTCAAAATGCACGTGGCGATACCTTCAGAGGCTGGGAGTGGGGCTCTGAGCTGACTAACACACCTAAACGGAATAAAAACATTAGTAATATTATATGTAGGGTAAAATGTTCATATGACTGTATGACTCCCTATAAATAATGAATAATGATATCCTATCTCTAGGAAGAAGATGAGACTGCCTGTGTCATGTTCAGAATGTTCTAGAAATAAATTGAAAGGTCTATAGTCTAGTGAGAGACATGTTGGAAAGGGGTCAGGGCAAGAATTGGATCTGAAACCTAAAAGAAATGGAAATCAAAATAATGTATTTGACTTTAAATAAAGTTCACTTTTCCTTGTGGATTTTCAGGTATCATCATACGTAAGAGAATGAATTCAGACAAGTAAATGACAATTTAACTAAAAAAAAAAAAAAGGCTTCAAAGAAATTCTTGAAATGTCTGGCTTATATAACAGGGTCTTCCTGGAAAAAGGGTAAGTTCCAAAATCCCAGTTCCGCCCTAAGTGGGTGGAGCTGCGGAGGAAAAGAAAATTCTGCAGAAGGAAGGGAAAAAGGAAGGAAGCAGGATGGAGAGCAGCAAGGAGACCTGGAGGAGGCACGGGGAGCAGAGTGACGTGAAAAAATTGCGCTTGTTTCTTGGTCTTAAACTGGTTGGAACAGATGTGGATGAGAGACCCGTGGGGAGGTAAGCAACGGCAGCTTTCATCTTGATTTCAATTTTGCTCTTTTCCTCCCAGATTTGTCTGACTCTTTCTGACCCTTTTCTATGGGTCTCTACTGAAAGGTCCTTTAAACATGTGGCAAACTTTTGGGCCTTGCTTTGGGCCAATCATTTAGCTAGACTTTTGCCCTCAGGAAAATGGATAACTTTAAATGCTTAACTTAGTAACTATGTTCTTTGTCCTTTCTATATTGTACCCTAATTGTATTAAAGTTCCTCCTTTCCATTAAAGGTTTTATATGTTTGTCTTAATGCGGCGAATGGCAGAACCCATTCAGAGAGGGCAAGTTTAGGAGTTCTAAGGTGCTCCTCTCCCTGCCCTGTAACACTTAGACGTTCACTGAGTGACCCAAGCGGTGTTTACACAGGTTCCCATCCCTGTCTCTGACATTAGGGTGTCTCCATCTCTGTTCTCAGGGACAGTTTTATTTCCTACTTTTAGTGACACAGACAGAGGCGGGCCAGAGAAATTCCTGCTTTGACTGTGTCTCTAAAGCAGCTTTAGTTTAAAACAATCAGTGTGTTTCTTTGGCACCTGCCCCAACCCCTACAGTATCAAGATCTGTCTTGTTGAGCAAGTCTCTGTAGAGGTTGTGTGAAGGTCAGAGGGCTAAGCCTGGAGCAAGAGCCTACACCTAGAAGGCCTGAAGGCATAAAGTCCCTCTGGCTGAGTCAGTGCTCAACAAAGACAGGAACTGGAGTGTTGAAGCCCAGTGGCCCCAACTGAGGAGACAGAGATGGCCAGGTGAGTAAGGCCTCAGGGGCCAATGAGCGGGCCAGCAAGCTCCATCAGGAGCACCTGGGAGTAGGCACCCGCGCTGCGTCCAGCATTCAGGGGCAGACTGGTCCTGTGAGAGCTTCCATGGTCTCATGGAAAAGCTTTCCCTCCAGTGAGTCTCTCTCCCCTGTGCCTCCTTCACTAGTCACATAAATACCCCACACCCCGTGACCCCACATGTGCCAAAACTGCCCTGAAGAACCCAAGTCAAGGGCCTAACTCTGGTCTGGCCCACGAAGCTTCATCTGCCTTGTCTCTGGGCCTGGTGAGGACACGGGGGCCTGGGAGCCATGTCTTCTCCAAGTCAACAGGAGCAACTTGCTGCTGGGCAGAGAGCCTGTGACGTGGGGGGAGGACATGGGAGAGTAGCTAGGAGCAGACCTGCCTGAGTCGCCCTGAGACTTTAACAACCAGAGGATGTGACAGAAAGGTCCGCAAAGAGCTGCACAGCACAAGTCATGCTGAGATGGCAGCGCAGTCTCCTTATTCCCAAGAGCAAGTTTAGCCTCTGGGTGAGGAATGACGGGGGATGAGCCTTGGCCCTGCCTGAAAGGGCATTGCCTTATAAAAAGCACCAAGATGCAAAAGGCAGTTAGTGCAAGAAAAAAAGCACATGCTTTGGGGTTTTAGTCATTCACCAAGGCTATCCTGAGTCCCTGTGATGCCCATGTGGGAGATGCCATGCAGAGGTGGGCAGGCCATAGGGATGAGTGGAGGAACTGCAGTGGGGGAGAACAACTGGGCTCAACTCCAAGTTTGGGTGAGAAAAAAGAAGGAATTTATACCCAAGGAGCAGGCAGGGGTCAGCAGAAACAAAATGATCAGGTACCAAGAGTGGAGTGTCTGGTTAAGCGGACTTGCATTCCTTGGTAAATTTGGACAATGGAGAAACAGGAAAGCTCCAAAGTCAAGGTCTAGTTGAAGCAAGAACCCAGAGAAGCCTGATCAGAGTTTGGTCAAGCAAAGAATCTTTGTTAGGAAATGGTAAATAACAAAAGTACAAATAACTACATCAACACAACAAAACAAGAATGAATACCTATAGAGTGGCCCGAGTCTTCTATATTTTCTTTCCTATTATTTTTAAGTCAAAATGACAACCGTGCAGCTACACACCATCATTTCAATATATATTCACTGCAAACGGCAGACAACTTGGCCCTAAGGAGCAAAACATCATATGTGTTCATTGCATTAAATCTGTCATCACAAAACCATGCTTTAAATGATTTTGCTCTTCCTTCTCCTATCTTACTCATGGGGAGCAATGGAACAATTTCCATTTGAATTTGATGTTTAGAATAGATATAGGAATACCCTGGTGTAAACTGGAAAATGATACTAGTGTATGTTCTCAAAATAAGAAAATGAGCCTCTCTTCTCTAGGCATTTGCTCCCTGGAGCAGATAACCACACAATTCCATCTTAGCTCGCTCCCCAAAACAGGAGCTGTCTTAAACACTTAAAAATGAATGCAACAAAGACAGGCAGGGATTTTACATGCATATTACTGAAAAAAACCAATCCGAAAAGACTATCTAGTTTCAACTTGATGACATTCTAGAAAAGGCAAAAAGAACTGGAGTAAAAAGACCAGTGGTCACCAAGGATGGATGGAGGGGTAGAGGACAAGGCACAGTGCAGGGCATTGTTAGCACAGTGCAATTCTCCTGCAGGGTGCTCTAAGGGTGGGGGCATGTCATTAAATAGTTGCCCAAACCCACAGAATGTACAAGAGTAAACTCCAAGGTAAACTGGGGACTTTGGGTGATAATGGTGTGTCAACGTAGGTTCACTCCTGCTAAAAAATAAATCACTAAAGGTACTGTTACAGGGTAGGGTAGTCCCCAGAAAAGAGGAAAGTTCTAAAATCCCGGTTCTACCCTAAGTGGGTGAAACTAAGCAGAAAAAAAGATTCTGCAGAGAGGACAGAAGGAAGGGATGAAAAAGGAAGCAGGATGGAGAGCAGCAAGGAGACCTGGAGGAGGCACGTGGAGCAGAGGGACATGTGAAGAAACTGCGCTTGCTTTTTGGTCTTAGACTGGTTGGAACAGATGTAAGAGACCTGTGGGGAGGTTAACAATGGCAGCTTTCATCTTAATTTTAATTCTGTTCTTTTCCTCCCGGATTTGTCTGACTCTTTCTGACCCTTTTCTATGGGTCTCTACTAAAAGGTCCTTTGGATGTAGAGCAGGCTTTGGGGCCTTGCTTTGGGCCAATCCTATTTGGCTAAACTTTTACCCTCAAGGAGATGGGTAACTTTGAATATTTAACTTAGTAACTATGTTCTTTGTCCTTTCAGTATTGCACCCTAATTGTATTAAAGTTCCTTTCCATTAAAGGTTTTATATGTTTGTCTTAATGCAGCGAATGGCAGAACCCATTCAGAGAGGGCAAGCTTGAGGGTTCTGGGGTGCTCCTCTCCCTACCCTGTAACAGTACCACTCCCTTGAACAATGGTGATAATGGAGGAGGCTAGGCAGCTATGGGACACGGAATATATGGGAAATCTCTATACCTTCCTCTCCATTTGTTTTAAACCTATCACTGTTCTTTAAGAAATGAATTTTTTTTTTAAAGTTAAGCCTCATTATTTTGAATTATGCAATTTGGGGGTAGACATTCTTTGTGTTCGGATGAAAATGAGCCAACACCATTGCAGAAAAGTTTTTCTAACCCACTAAATAGTACATATACCATGATAAGACACCTCAAAGGTCAAGTCTTTTCTGGAGTGACACATTTCTCCTTTGGGGACAGCTGAGAGAAATGCAAAACCCAAAGTCATCCTGTGATCGCCCCCTCAGATTTCCCCATGTGAGTGTGTGACTCAGTCAAGGGCCGAGCGTGCAGCTGCCAGAGAGGGAACAAGAGTGGAGGTTCCCCTGCTCTTACCCCAACCCCTACCCCAGTATTCAGAGGGTGTTGGCTCGCCTCTCTCTTGCAGCAAAGTCCAGTGGTACTGGAACAAGGGCCATGAAAGTTTTCAACAAAGCACTCCAGGGAGCTGGGGGTACAGGAGAAAGAGGCAGGCAGGCGGAGACACAAAGGCCAACCAGAGATCAAAAGGGGGTTCTGTTAGCCAAAGGCAGGCAGAATCCGAATGAGGAAGTGGGAGAGGGGTGCATTCCCTCTCACACTTGGCAGTGAACCCTGCAAAAGGCTGCAGAACAATACGGAACTGAGAGGATTGGTGCAGTGAGCAAATCTAACACCCAGGAACCTGTCAGTGTTGAAATCTGACGTGTGAAGAAGAAAAAAAAAGAAGAACAAAGGAGAGTCAGAAGACTCGCACACATCAAAAGAAAGGGGCTCGAAGAAATGCTGCAAAGAAATGCTTCCCCTCAAGATGATTCAGAATTGGGGGTGCAGAAGGAGCCGCCTCTGCCCTCTGCAGCTGCGTCTCTGAGCGTTGCCTTCTCCTTAACTGCCACTTTGATACCAAAGCCTTTTGAAGTTCTTTTCCAGATACTGGTAATGTACTTCTGGAACAGAAAGAACTTGCATTTCTGGTGTTTATTCTCCTTCCGCTTGGCTACCAAGCGAAGCAAAAGGCAGGTCGGTCGGCGCCCTCTGCTGGTGCTGTGGCAAAGCTGCAACAAGGAGAGCCTTGCGGAGAAAGCTCGGTTTGCCCACGTTTGGTGCCGCAAATTTTTAAGAATTAAAAGAATTAATCCGTATCTATGATTATTATACTTAAGTGTTTACCAGAAATGCCTGGAGGGCTCATCAAAACGAGAATTCTGGTTGCCACCCCCAGACTTTCTGATTCAGTAGGTTTGGAGTAGAACCTGTTAATTTGCATTTCTAGCAAGTTCCCAGGTTATGCTGCTGAGGAAGCAGAGTCCCAGAACCACTGCCCTAGATACAGGGCGCTGGGCAAGGTGGGAAGGCCCTCTGTGAAATCAGCGGACCTTATTCTAAAGCAGGAAGGGCGATGAGCGGTAAGTAAACAGAAAAAGGTTTCAACTTGCCAGGAGGTCATTCAAATATGATGCCACCTGACTGAAAACGGAGGTCTCTCTATACCCAGTGAGCACACTTCCCACTACAATCTGCTGGGCCTCAACTACACTGACATGACTTTGATGTGTAATAACAACTTCAACTGCCACCTCGGAGGAAAAACACAACTCAGGGTGCGCTGAGATAGGCAAATTTACCACAAACTCACATACCCACACCTCCTGTTTGCATTCACCAGCAACTCCCACCCACCTGTCATCTAAAGATCTGTAGCCCAAGAGTACAGCTACAGGCTGAGAGCAGTCTCAGGCTCTCCCTGTGGTAACTTTTCTTCAGGAAAGTCAGTGTGTGGAGCGGGTGTGAGAACACAAGTCTTTGCCATTTCTGCTTTCCACCATTTTGTGCCTCCCCACTGTCCTCAGGATAGATTCTTCAGCAGGGATCTCCATCACACCTGAATTCCCCGTTTGTCTCACTTTATGCTTTACATACGCCAAATCATTATAGTCTCTCCCGCCTCCTGGATAAACCTAGCACCCTCTACCCAGAATGCCCTGCTCGGTGACCCTCTTTCTTCCCTCACATTTTGTCTGAGGAATTCCTAGTCATCCCTGGGGACTCAACTATGCTCTTGTCTCTGGCTAGTCTCCCTTCATCACCACCCCCTAGTTCAACCCCACCCCTGAGTAGGAAACTATACTCAAGTGTTTCCACAGCACCAAGGCTGACCACAGCCTATAGCACACAGCCAACCACAGTCCACAACTCTATGGCAGTTGCATGATGAAGGGCCCCTCCCAGGAGGTCAAGGATTATGCATCTTTCATGTTTGCACTTTTGGATTTAGCACAGTGCCTAGAATATGGGTGCTCACCATCGACTAGCAGGTATGCAACGAGAGTGTAGGATGGAGAATTTCCACATCACAGATCCACAAAGACTGAAAAGGGGAAGGGGTTAGGCCAAAGAGCATTTGAAGGCCTTTCTCAAGGCAAAAAAGCCTCGCTTCTTAGAAGGGATAACCACAGACATGCTTTGCAGGGCTCTGGCGATGCAAGCCAGAAACAAGTCAGAAATGCTGACATGTCACCACTGGGAGGAATATTAAAGATGCAGGGAGGCACAGTAAGGTGCATGAGTTGTCCTTGGTCCCAAGTTTTTTAGCCAAAAACAAAACAAAACAAAAAAACAGGAAATTGTATCCAGGGCCCTGGGCTCATCATCTGAAGTTTTCACAACACATTATAACAAAGGCACTGGGTCATCTCATAATATGCCACATAATATGCCACATAAGGGCCTCCCTGGTAGTGCCGCGGGTTGAGCACTGCACTGTGAGGCATCTGCAGTACAGCAGCACAAGTTCAGTCCCAGCCGGGAGGGACCCACATGGCACAGCAGACCTCTCCTGCTTTGTCCGCTGTTCCCCTCAGCAGTGTTTTTCGGTCAGTCTGCCTGTTCTGTTCCCCACTCTGTCTGGTGAATCCTCTCACCTCCTGCAACTCTGGCTTGTACCCCAGCTCTTGTATGCATAAATTTTTAAAAAATCTTAATAAAATTTTAAAAATCACTCTCTTAAAAAAAAAAAAGCCACATAATATGTAGCAGAAAATGACAAGAAGATGACCAAAGGACCACCAGCCTCCACAGTGTGCTGCTCAGATCTCCCTTCAAAAAATAACTTAGGCACTGGGGTTAAAGTCTCATCGCTATCAAGCTATGGCCAGCCACTGCTACATGAGTTTGATCCCTGGCCAGGTTGGTGACCCACATGGCATAGCAGACCTTTCCTGTCTCACCCGCTGTTCTCTGCAGCAGTATATTTCAGTGGCTCCACCTGTTCTGCTCCCCACTTTGTCTCTGGTGAATCTTCTCACCCCCATCCCTGGCACCTCTCGGCTACACCCCACTTCTTGTATGCATAAATAAAGTGAATCTTTAAAAAAATAATAACTTGGGCCTCCCTGATGGTGCAACAGGTTGAGTGCCACATTGTGGAGCTTCAGCAGCCACTGTAGCATGAGTTCAATCCCCGAACAGGGAGGGGACCCACATGGCACAGCAAACCTCTCCTGCCTCGCCCACTGCTCCCCTCAGCAGCGTATCTCAGTCAGTCTGCCTGTTCTGTTCCCCACTCTGTCTCTGGTGAATCCTCTCACCCCTCACCTCTGGCCTGTACCCCAGCTCTTGTGTGCATAAATAAAATCTTTTAAAAATATAAAAATAATAATAACTCGCCAGCAGCTGTAAGGAATGCAGGAGCTGACAGCCCACAGCTATTAGCAGATCCAGAGTTCACCTGGGCTTTTAAATCTTGACCAGGCTCCTTCCTGGAGGCTTCCCACCAATGACCTGGCACAGCAGGTAGACTGGGATGTCATCATTGCTGCCCAATAGGGGACTACTCTCTAGCAACCTTTGTTTGAGAACACCTACCTGGTTGGCTGAGATGGTCAGGTCTGTGTGGACTCTGAGCTTTTCCCTTCCCAAGTCTGCAGCTTCTACCTTCTTGTATTTCACAAGCATTACCTTCCACTAAACCTCCTGTAGTCCTAACTCCCATCTTAGCTTTAAATACATGGACAACCTCACTGACAAAGTCAGATGAGGTCTCCAGGGGCGACAATGACAAGAGAAGACAGGGAGATCCTACATCTGACCCCCAGTGCTAAGCCCAGAGGCGTTATCAGTGACCTCTCACAAGACTAGAAAGCAGGCTTTCTTGGCCTTAACAGCAGCTGATAAGGGCATCTTCCATGCTATAAGGTTCTTTTTTTTTTAATATTTATTTATTTATGCATGCAAGAGCTGGGGTACAAGCCAGAGTTGCAGGAGGTGAGAGGATTCGCCAGACAGAGTGGGGAGCAGAACAGGCAGACTGACCGAAAAACACTGCTGAGGGGAGCAGCGGACAAGGCAGGAGAGGTCTGCTGCGCCATGTGGGTCCCCTCCCTGGCCAGTGGCAGGGATCGAACTCATGTTGCATTGACTGAGGTTTGCTTCACAGTGTGTTGCTTAACCCACTGTGCCACCAGGGAGGCCCCCACGCTATAAGGTTCTTAAAAACCTAAATGCCCAGGGCCTCCCTGGTTGAGCATTGCACTGTGGGGCTCCCACAGCCACTGCAGTGCAAGTTCAATCTCCGGCCAGGGAGGAGACCCATATGGCGCAGCAGATCTCTCCTGTCTCGCCCGCTGCTCCCCTCAGCAGTGTATTTTGGTCAGTCTGCCTGTCCTGATCCCCATTTTGTCTGCGGTGGATCCTCTCAACCTCCCCTCTGCACATGTATACATTACAAAATCTTAAAAAAAAAAAAAAAAAACCTAAATGCCCAGAGATTTTTAATCATGTGATCTTGTTTTTCTAGCAATGAAAAATTTTTATATTCTTTGTATGAAAGGGAAAGCTGGATAAAGGGGCAACCAGGGGCTTGAAAAGGGAGATCCTCTTCATTTCATGTTTTAAGGCAAAGCAAGCTTCATCAGCTCCAAACACCGTGCTATAACCATTTACACAAAATCATGCCAGTCAAGCTCAGAACTATCCCCAGTGTTAAGTGAAAACACCAGCATGTCCACTGCGCAAGTACACCTTTTCTGGTCAGTTGCCAACATCAGGTTTCTGTCCCTTTTGGTAAAATATCCTGGAAAATACTATGAGAATTAAAGGGTTATCTATCTACTCCTACATCTTCAAATGACCTCACGTATACATTATCAGAAAGCTCAAGGTAGAGAAGGGAAAACTAAAAGGAGAAGGCTTATCTTGCAAGACTCCTTCCACATAATTCTACAGCTCTCCACCAGCTGTCCTCCACTGATACCTGGACACGGGAGAGATGCCAAATGTACCTAAGACACATCTTTCCACTAACCCCAACCTCACAAACCTAAAGGCCTCAAGGTTTCCAAGAGAGGGAGACACATGCATTTCTAGTTGAGGACATATGCACGTTGGAGTAATTCTTGTCACTGAATGAATTAAATGCCCTTTGAGTATTAACTAAACACTTAATCAACAAACATGAACCAAACCTTACTCTTTATAGATTCCTTAGTACAATTCAATATTGCAAATTGTTGAAAAGCTGTATTACCTGAAGCCTATTAACGTGATAAACTAAATTACTTACATTGCAAGTTAATTTAATCCAAATTTTATACGCATACCTATCTTGAAACGTGTTCCTGCTACCCTTGTATTATTCACAGCACCCCCAAAAGATGAGCCTTCGAAACCTTGCCTCCCCCCACCATCATCATTTGTTGTTCCATCTGCCTCTCAAAGACGCCTTTGGTGCGCAGAGCAGACCTGGGGACAGTTACCGGACAACGCAGTAAGTCTACTTGAGCTCTTAGAGTCAAAGATAGTTGAGAATTAGATCCATTCGCTTTGCCTCCAGGCTCACATCGAACCCCGGGAATCGGAGGGCACCTGCTTCATCTACCATCTTTAATCAGGGCCACACTTAAGCCTCTGACAGAAAAAAAGTCTATGCTGAAAAATAATTCCCAAGGCACTGAATGAATAAAAGAGGTCATTTCATTAATTACATGGTGAGGGATGGGCATTTCTGCACATAAATGACACGTCCGCAGGCTGTGCTGCCAGAAGAGATCCAGTGTGCACGAAGCGTCACACGCAGGCGCGTAATCTCACCCGGGACACATTATCAAAAGATAAGCGCATAATGGTGCAGAAGTTACCAAGCATTTCCCAGTTTGATAAATGAATCAAACTGACTTGCTGACGTCCTCCGGGAAGAGGCATAAAAACCTGGGAAAAGGGGACATCCTTCTCTGAGCAATGCTGATCAACTCTCGGGGTATTTCCTGAGAATTCGCAGCCAGGGAGCCCACTCACTGACCCAAGTGTGCATGTCATACCATTAGCCCAAAATTGGACACTTATTTCCAGGAAATCTGCTGCACTTAAATCATCGCGATTACAGGATAAAAGACAGGGCATGAGGATTTCTTGGCGAAGAAGCCTTCTGGCCCAGGACTCGAGAGTTTGCTTGCTGGCTCTCAGTCTGTAATAATACTTTCAGTCGTCATGACTCTCTTCAAGAGGTTAATGATTCACTGGAAAAAGCAGGACTTTGTGGGTGCTCCTGTGGCAACTGATAACACCAAGCTAGAGTCCCCAGAGAATCACTTACTGCATATGCATCCATGGGAAAGTTGCCTCACCTCTCTGGGTCCGTTTTCTCGCATGTCAGATAAAGGCAATACCATCTGCCTGGTGGGTGGCTGCAAGGATTAAATGAGAGTAAGCAGAACAGTGGGCTTCATAGCTGCTCTTCGGCACCAGACTCCCTGTGCTCAGAAAGGCTGTCAACAGCTGTGACTACAGACAAATGACTTAATCCCTCTGTTCCTCAATTTCCTCCTAACAACTACTTATGGTTTTGTTATGAGAAATGAGTTCATACAGGTTGAGAACTGACAACAGTTCCTGGCACTTGGTAACCCCTCAAAAAAAAAAAAAAAGTGTTTGCTGTTAGTATTTTTTTTTTTAAGATTTTATTTATTTACGTATACAAGAGCTGGGGTATAGGACAGATGCATGGGGAGGTGGGGTATAGGGAGGAGTGAGAGGATTCATCAGAGACAGAGTGGGGAGCAGAACAGAACAGGCAGATCGGCTGAAATACACTGCTGAGGGGAGCAGTGGGTGAGGCAGGAGAGGTCTGCTGCGCCATGTAGGTAGGTCCTCTCCCTGGCCAGGGATGGAACCTGCATTGCAGTGGCTACGGAAGCCCCACAGTGCAGCACTCAATCCCTTGCGCCACCAGGGAGGCCCTATTAGTATTATTTATAAAGACCCAACTATGTTATGTGAGCCACACACACTAGACACTCAAAACACAAGTTCTCTCTCTTTCCACTATTCCTTTGGCAAACTCCAGGGAATCATTAGGTTACATCACCCGGTACCTGTTATTTTTTAGTTCCTCTGTGTAAACCAGAATTAGAGCAAAGGGTGGTCCCTTATCTCCACGGACAGACCTCTTTCCCTCACTTCCCCCTGGAAACATTACAGGCAAAGCTGACCCCAAGCCAAACAAAAGTGACCTCCAAAGTCCTCGAGGCAAAAATGACACATCCCTCCAACCCAACCGGCCCCAACCAAAAATGTGCTCCTCCAAAAATGTCCTCTTCACCAGCCCACCCACGTGATTCAAACATCCATGATTTCACAGTCCACAAATAGTTGCAAAGAACCCGCCACATTCGAAGCAGTAATGACACAAATAAGGAGCCGTACTGGACTCTGCCTCAAGCACCTGAGGACTAGTAGGGGAAAGGATAAATAAAAGGCGGAGGGTGCCAACCGCCATGAGAGAGAAACAAAGGGGGTCAAAAGAACTTCAGGAAGGAAGCGACACTTATCTGAACTGATGCCTGGCATTGCAAGTGGCCCCACTATGTATGGGGGATTCCAAAGGAAGGAAGAGTGGGAGACTAGGTTTTGCTGTTGGAAAGAATGGGACATACCAGAAAAGGTTTATCTGTCTCCTCTTCAGGTGGGAGCTTAAGAAAAATAAATAGTAAAATTGGGGAGTCATTTTTTTATTTTACACATTTGCTGTTTTTTTTAATTTTATCTTTTCTACTGAGTAATGTTGGCTCACAGCACTGTATATGACTTAGGGGTACAGAATCTCACCTCTTTAGATATGTCACCATACCGTACCCACCATCATCTTTCACCATAGTCTAGCAGGCCTCTCCTCACGCTTCCTCCTCACCTCTACCCTCCCCTTCATGCTGCCTCAAACCTCAATCAAACATCTAGGGCTGTCCCGGTTTAGCTTAGTCCATTTCTTTGTTGTTTCTTTATAATCCATAATTGAGCTCAAACACTTGGTAGCTCTCTTTCTCCTCTAGTTGATTCTGCTTAGCTTAATCCCCTCCAGTTCAAAAAATGTTTAGGGCAGAGCTGGGGAAGCCTCAGGATATCTGAAAAGTAGGAACCAGTGAAGGTTTCTGAAGGGGAGGAGGTGGTATGGTTAAAGCTGTTCTTAAATGGTGACTCTAACAGGTCTACAGAGGATGAATTTGGGAGAGAAATAGGCATTTGGAAAGAACTACAACAGCACAAGTGAGGAAGGAGGCTACTGATGAGGGTGGGCTAGGAAACACCTGGGAGAAAGGGCCACGGGTCGTGACCAATGATTGAGCCTCAGCTCTTGAACCTATTTGCCCAGTGGAACAGCCAAACAATGCCCCCTCAGAAGCAGGGAAAAGACTCTGGATCTGGCAAGAAATGACAACTTGAGCCTATCCCTCTAAGAGTGAGGTACGCCCTTTACACACGTTTTTATGAAAATGAAGTAGAGAGGACTACTTTTCATCTCTATTTACAGAAGGGGTCTCTGATACTCTTGGGGCCTTGGGACACTGTAGTAGAAGGATGACAAATACAGAAGCATAAAGTCTCTTCATCGGTTTGTTGGAAAGCTTGTGTCATGCTTATTTGGAAGAAAAACAAGGGGCCTCCCTTGTGGCATAAGGGGTTGAGTGCTGCACTGTGGGGCTTCCACAGCCACTGCAGCGCAAGTTCGATCCCGGGCCAGGGAGGGGACCCACATGGCATAGCAGACCTCTCCTGCCTCGCCCGTTGCTCCCCTCAGCAGTGTGTTTCAGTTGATCTGCCTGTTCTGCTCCCCACTCTGTCTCTGGTGAATCCTCTCAATCCCCTGGCCTGTACACCAGCTCTTGTACACATAATAAAATCTTTTAAAACAAACAAACAAAATCCATTAAAAAAAAAAAAAAGGAAGAACCTCCCCATGTGAATGTAAGTTTCATGAAGGCAGGGAATTTTGTTCTTCTGTTTTGTTCAATGATATATCTCTAGTGTGTAGAACAGTCCCTGGCAATAGTAGGAATTCAATAAATGTTTGTTGATTGAATGAATGATCCCTGTTTCTGATAACCAAGAAGAAAAAAAGAATAGAAGGTCTCTCAGAGTTAGTGTAGGATCCCCCTCTCAATCTAGCCTGTTCAGTCTTTTAATTTATCCTTTTCCAAAAAACACCAACATATAATTAACAAAGAGCCCTACTTTATGTTCCCATACTCTTGCAAAACAACTGCATGTGGTAGACCAGGGGAAATGGCAGGAAAATGGTTATTTGTGATATCAAGCAAATATGGTCCCTATCTGAGGAAAAAAAATACATTTGTAAGTTTGCAAAAATTTGACTTCTTAATCTGATTTTTTTTAAAGATTTGTTTGTTTATGCATACAAGAACTGGGGTACAGGTCAGAGGTGTGAGGGGGTGAGAGGATCCACCAGAGACAGAGTGGGTAACAGAACAGGCAGATTAATTGAAATACACTGCTGAGGGGAGCAGCGGGCGAGGCAGGTGAGGTCTGCTGCACCATGTGGGTTACCTCCCCAGCCGGGGGCAGGGATCAAACTCACACTGCAGCAGCTGCATTTTGCTTCATAGTGTGTTGCTTAATCTATTGTGCCACTAGGGAGGGCCTTTAATCTGATTTTCTGTTTGTGACTCACCACCTTATTGTCACCTTTTCCCTTTCAGAATATGATTGTTAGAAATTAGTCATTTAGAGACTGGCATGACCTCTAGAATAGTGGAAATCTTTTTAATGCTAAGGAAGGGCATTTTACAACCAGTTCTGGCATTCTGAGGAGTAGACTCCTCCACAGACTCTCAGAAAGCATCACTCAGTCCAGCAGTTGGTGTGGGAGATGGAACGCCAAGGTAGAACATCTCCAAGTGGCTAGAAATTGGGAAGTAAAAGGATGTTATTCAAGAGTAGTTTCTGAGTCAGGTTGGTCTTGACATCAGAAGTGTTTAACTTTGGGCGCTCCCATCCGGACTTATTAAGTTATCTTTCTTTTTCTGCTTCCTGAGACTTAATCACGGTTTCCTCAGTGAGTAGCATCAGCTACCTACAACTTGAGAAGATAAAAGGATGTTTTCTTTTTGGAAACTGCTACTCAAGGGCTGAAGCTGACTCCCAGATCTACAACTTTGAATTATGTGTTGCTTGAGATGAGAACCTTAGCCATTCTTTTCAAGTGATACTTGGGGGTCTTTCATTATGTGCCCACTGCATGCAAATCAGTGGGGATACAGCTGGAGAGATCAGGAAGAAGAAAACCCTAACTGCTGGGGCCTCCCTGGTGGTGCAGCGGGTTGGGTGGCACAGTGGGTTGAGTGCCGCTCTGTGAAGCATCCTCAGCACAGCAGCAAGAGTTCGATCCCCAGCCAGAGAGGGGACCCACATGGCACAACAGACCTCTCCTGCCTCACCCACTAGTCCCCTCAGCAGTGTATTTCAGTTGATCTGCCTGTTCCGCTCCCCACTCTGTCTCTGGTGAATCCTCTCACCTCCTGTGACTCTGGCTGTACCTGAGCTCTTGTGTGTATAATAAATTTTTTTTTTAAAAAAAGAAAACCCTAACTACTATATTGAGAATGACACACAACCCACTAAACAACTTTCCTGTAACAGGTGTGACAAAGACTGACATGGAACCACTGAAGGTTCTAGAGCAGTAAGATTCATCACCACTCCAGGGTTGGCTTTCTTAGATATGTCTTACTATATTTCTGTCATGATTAACTTCATCCCTTCCAAGAAAGTTCAGCGAGAAGATAAATTCATTTGTCCATTTTACACATATTTGTTGAATCTATTCTGAGGAATAATGTGAGCACCTATTTCTAGTGAAATCCTCAAGAGGACTGTTCAAAGTTGAGAGTAACTAGACTGAACTAGAGCTGAAGGGGTTTTTTGAGGAGAGTTACCAGGGCGAAGAAACCAAGAAGGAAAGAACAAAATGGTAGAGCGGAGGGAGAGATGTAGAATCTGGAAGAAAGAAAAAAAAGATAATCTAATTTAAAAGCTTGGAAACACCAACACATCTGTGACATAACCTGCCTGTCTTCTCCTAGGACTAAGGACAGTGCTTCACATATGGTATTGGGTAATTATTTATGGATGGCATACTAAGGAGCCATTTCTCAGGTGTATTTCTTTATAAGCCTTACACTTGTGAATGAGACTTAACTCTCTTTGCAAAGCAAAGCTTAAACGCTTCCTGTTCAATTTCCCAGGCTTTTTTTTATATATACAGTAGGTTACCATATCATAAGGTATTTAGGTACTTTCCCACTGCAAATAGGTTCCCTATTTGGTTGAAGTACTGTAAATATGCAAAGAAGTAAGCAAGTATCTCAGCACTGCAGAGCAATACCCATGAGGAACCCCAAAGTAAACTGAATGCTTCTCGTTGGCTTTGAATTCCAAAGCAATCCAGGTGACCCCAGTTCACACATCTCTCCTCAGAAGCAGTCAGCTCTGGTTGACTCTGCAGTTCTCAGGAAAAAGCATCCAAACTGGTCTCCATACATCACCTTGGCTTCCCACATTCACTTCACAACCTGTCTATTCTTCATATAGCAGCCAGAATGTTCCTTTTAAATATCCATCAGATCATGTTACCTGTCTGTTCAAACTTCAGTGGGTCCTCATGTTTCTCTGAAGAAAGCCAAAGTCCTCAGGGGCTAAAGGTCTGACCTGAGTCCCCACCTCCTGCTTCAATACTCTCACTCTTACTAACTGTGCGGACTCCCTCAGCTTTTTCTTATCTATACTCAAATGTCATCTTCTCAGATTAACAGGCCACCTCAATTAAAATCCCTCCAGTATCCTCAATTCTCACCTCTGCCATACCTGGCACTATAACATACCATTTAGTTATTTGTTATATTTTTGGGGGTGGGTTTTCTATCTGCCTGTTTGTTTTTCTTTTTGGTCTTTCTCCCCTTGGTAGAATGAAAGCTTTATGAAGAAACCTACATCATTGCCTGCAACAAGTTGGTGCTCAATAAATCTTACTGAATGCCAAAATTACAGGATAAACTGAAGCAGTACCCTGAGCTTATTAATGGAAAAGAGATCAAGTATTGTGAAAATTCAACTACAGTTTGAGGCTTGATGTGGTATACTGAAGGAAAAAAAAAAAGGTTTGCAAAGAGCAGAGTTCTTTCCTGATATCTTATCTGCTAACCACCCCTGTGCACTAATGGTGATCAGACACAATACTGGTGTGCTAGTTTCCACAAACACGTGAAAGCAGTGGGTCATTCCAGCACCTTATAAACATATCGCCATGGCCCAAGAAGGATGAAAGATACGGTTGTCATCCTCAAAGAACTGACATGTAGCGGGCGGAACTGACGTGTAGCAGGCGGAACTGACACGTAGCGGACATGATCTAGTCCACTACATTCAGCTGGACAAAATGGCACACTCTTTGGGGATTTTTCTTTTTCTATCTCTAAATCAAATTGATTATGCAACATTCCATCTGAACCAAACTCTGGCTGACATCTTCAGCTGTGAGCCCGAGACCACCACTGAAGTGTCTGGCCACCTCGCTTTCCCTTGTCCTCATCACTGATCCTGTTAACTCCCAGGGTGCTGTGATGGAGTGTAACACAGTACCGACAGATCCATCACTAACCACCATTCCTAAATTTGGGGGAAGCTCACTCTCTGTGAGATAGTCTCTTTTTTAAAAGTGTCTATCCCTCTTAATGATTCCAAATTTGAAGATGTTTTACTTCAGTATAACAGATAAGGAGGGTAGGGGAGGCGGGGAGGAAGGTTCCATGGAACCTAGAGTCAGAATTCATCTCTTCACCGGCTACATTATCTCAAAAACCAAACATCTTCAGAACAACTGTAACAAAAGAAATTTGAAAAAAATAAAGCTTCTAAATTGAATATACTATTCTCAGGTAATATGAAATAATGAATTGATTCAATGGCCTTGAGAAGTGACCCTGGAAGAAGTGGGGGTACCAAGTCAGGAAACAATGAGTCATATACAAGGGGACTATTTCAGAGGGGTGTGCGGGAGAACATACAGTTCTCAGGCATTCTTCACCAGGGCATAAAGAGAAGGCTATGGTGTGGTGGACTCGGCCAGAAACCCAAACACACAAGCATGATTCAAGACCACTTTAGATTCTGGGAAGAGAAACAATGGAATGAAAACGCTCTCAGGAAACATTAGTGAAATAAAATCCACGAAGAAGGACAAGACCAAACACCACAATGAAAAATTCCCAAGATCAAATACCCAAAGGAGTGGAGTGATTACTCACTCCAACAGAAGCAGAAAAGTCCAAGTGTATTGCGTTTCCCAGAGCTCCTTTAGTCACTAAGCTCATAAACTTCAATTCCTCCATTAGATGACCAGAAGCCACAGAGTCTTACTAACATAGGACCTGACATCATTTGTGCTTATTCTTTGAGACAGTGCTAGACCGGGTAGACCTTCCATTTCAGGAACTTAAGAGCCCTAAAAAGACACAGATCATCAATGTCACAGAGGGCACATTTTTAGCAACGGGAACGTCTTAATAAACAACTGTCTCCTTCAAAGCAGTTTTACTATTACTGTAAATGAGTCATATGCACTTGGTCCCAGCTTCCAGAGCGTAACACACATCTTTTTATTATTCCTAACGTGCTGAACCTTTCTCCTCTGTGGTGGATGATTCTATGAAATAGCTAAGTCCTTGGGTTCTCGCTCTGCTGATTAAGGCATGTGATTAAGACTGGGTACAATGCCATTTTTACTAGAATAAATAGACAATTTTCTCAGGTGATTCCTTACAGAACCTTTGTAAAGAGAACTATTGATTTCTCTCTCTGTCTGGTGCTGCAGAGGGAATGGATGGTCTCCATGGTCTTTGCCATCGGGAAGCTTACATTTTAAGGTAATATTTACTCACCCACACACACTTAAACAAAAAAAAAGTGAAATACTGAGATGTGTGAGAAGAGAGCTGGTCATTATTTTGACTTGAGGAATGAGGCCAGGATTCATAGGAAATGTAACATTTCAGCTGCCTTAGGGAAATAAACAGAATCAATAAGCAAAAGACAGGGATGAAAGAACATTCCAAACTGAGTATAAGAAAAACAAAGACGCAGAGATATGAAAGTGCAGGGGAAGGTCAAGAAACAGCAAACAGTTCTGTGGTTGTGGCTGGATCAGTGGCCTCTGGGAGATGGCAGTGAACAATGAAACCAGATCCCGGACGAGCGTCAGTAGCAAACCAGATCGCAGTGGGTCCAGAAGAGCAGAAGAGCATTGCCAGTGCTGTACCGGAACAATGTCAGCCTTGTTGGAATAAATGGGTAGCTTGGTGAGATGGCTTCTTTGAAGGACAACGCTCATTGGTACGCTCAAGTTCCAGGACCATGGAAACCAAACCAGTCCCCATTCCTCAATAATCACATCTGATACTACCTCAAGAGAGGAAAGCACAGCACCAGTGAGGTTAGAAGTCAGGCTTTCATGCACAAAATGAGTCACCGCAGACCCGCAGGGAAGAAAGCCCTTCTGGGCAGTCTGTCCTGTGAGATTACAGAGTATTGTAATAAACTCTTCCAGGAAGTCACCAGGAGAAGTAGCTGGTATCTCTGGAGAAATGGGTTTCTTACAGAGTCACAGGCACTGACGAAGCAGGGCTGTGCATGGACTGAGTTTGGGAAGAGCCCATCATAGTGGAATGACAAGGTACAAGACAAAAAAATTAAGAAACTCAGTTCAGGGTCTCCCTGGTGGTACAGGGGTTATAGTCTCAGTACTATGAAGCTATCGCCAGCCCCTGCAGCACAAGTTCGATCCTGGCCAGGGAGGGGACCCACATGGCACAGCAGACCTCTCCTACCTCACCTGCTATTCCCCTCAGCAGTGTATTTCACTGCCTGTTCTTCTCCCCACACTGTCTCTGGTGAATCCTCTCATGCGCTCCCCTCCTCCCCACCTCTGGCCTGGCCTAAATAAATAAAAATAAAATCTTTAAAAAAGAAGAAAGAAAGAAACTCAGTTTATTCTCCAGCACCAAGACAGGATGGAAATGATGCGGGTACCAGAGGAAGACTGCAAGCCAAGGGCACCAAAGAGAGCACCCATGACAACACAGCCGTCCTTGATGCCACCTGCTAGTTGTCCAAAGATATCAATAGAATTATCTGCTCTGGTCCAAACTGATCCCACAACAATGGTTCTTAAACTTGTAGTGCACCAGAGTGATCTGGAGGGCTAGTCAAAATGCAGATCGCTCCCTACTTCTCCCAGATTCTGATTCAGTCAGTATGTCTGGGATGGGCTGAGGAACTTGACTTTCTGCAGTGCCCAGGCATGCTGATGCTGCTGGTCTAAGGACAATGACCTAGAACTTGATGGGGCCAAGCACTCAGGTGGTCTGCATTAGCTGCAGCTAAGAACTGGAAAGAATAGGCATTGATAGGGCCTCTCTAGTGGTGCAAGGGGTTAAGTCTCAGCACTATGAAGTTATTGGCTGCCACTGCAGCATGAGTTCAAAATCCAGCCAGGGAGCTAACCTACATGGCACAGCAGACCTCTTCTGTCTCGCCGGCTACTCTCCTCAGTAGTGTATTTCAATCAATTCATCTGTTCTGCTCCCCACTCCATTTCTGGTGAATCTTACCACCACCACCCCCCACGCTTCTGGCCTACCCCTCAGCTATTGCATGTATAAATAAGTAAGTCTTTAAAAAAAAAAGTGTTGATAGTTCCCAACCTGGACTACCAGATGAGGTTTTAGATGCTCAAGAGACTGGTCATCATAAGACACAATTTAAGCCATAATTTAAGATAGTGATGATGCAAGAGAAAGAGGGGTGGAAGGGAAGGCTAGCTTAAAGGACGGAGTTTGAGAAGGAATCCGGCCTTGTGTTGAATAAGGAACAACCATCTATTGGAGGTGGAAGGAACTACATTACTGCTCAGTCCCTGATAACCTATGGCTGTTGTCACCTGACTGCCTCTAGAATTATCTAGAGAGCATTCCAAGAATACCCAGCCCTGGGCCCTCCACCCAGGAAAATTAACATCAGAATGCCTGCAGGAGGACCTGATTATGGGACATGGTTGATTCTCACATGCAACTAGAGCTGAGAGCCACTGGTTTAGGGAAAATCTGATCCTGCAGAAGAAGAAATTTAATAGAGGACCTATACAATGAGGAGTCATCTCCAGCTAACTTAAAACTTAACAAGATTTCTATAATGACTGGTCCTTGGGCCTCCATGGTGGCACAAGGGGTTGGGCGCTGCACTGTGGAGCTTCTGCGGCCACTGCAGTGCCAGTTAGAGCCTGGCAAGGGAGCGACCCACATGACGCAGCAGAGCTCTCCTGCCTCGCCCGCTGCTCCCTTCAGCAGTGTGTTTCAGTCTATCTGATCTGCCTGTTCTGCTCCCCGCTCTGTCTTTGGTGAATCCTCTAACTCTCTGCCTCTGGCATGTACCCCAGGTCTTGTATGCACAAATAATAAAAAATATATATATATATATTTAAAATGGCTGGTCCTCACTCCTGTTCAGTCTTTCAGATTCCTTTGCCTGCTGCTGATGGAGCCGTTTCTTCGAGGGCTCCCCCTAAGTTTTGGTAACCATGGATCACCATTATGATTTAGAGCAGCCAAACAGCCTTGCAACAGAAATCACTGAGTGAGGCTTTCTCTTGGAGATTTTCAGCTTCCTGTCTTTCAGCGGCCTGACACCCAGAGTAAGTGCAAATGGTTTTTTGTCTTATACAGCCACATGTGATTGGCTCATTCATTGTATATCAAACAAAAATGTATGTTTAAGAGCCATGAGGTGGCTCAGTGAAAATGACAATTTATAGATAAGCTAGTTAATAGTTCTAGGAGTGTCAACACAGTGAAATAAGAGAAATTTCACACAAAAGTTCAATATATCAAAAGGACTGAACTAGTGACACTCTGGAAGAGTATAAATGCTCCTTTGTTGTTTTTGCTAGTCAAAGAGGGGAAGCACTAGAAAAGGTATTGCTAGAAAAATAGATAAGAAATTCTGATACAGGTTTCCTTTAGGGTGGGGAACTGGAGAGAGGTAAGAAGACTTTTTATGACATAGTCTTTAGCACATTTCAAATTCTGAGTCAGGTGCATGGATCTCCTATACAAAAATAGTTGTGTTTTTTTGTTTTTGTTTTTTTTGTTTGTTTTTCAGTTTTTTATTTTTATTTATTTATTCATACAAGAACTAGGGTGTAGGGGCCTCCCTGGTGGTGCAGTGGGTTAAGCAATGCACTATGACGCAAACCACAGCCACAGCAGCACAGGTTCGATCCCTGCCGCCAGCCAGGGAGGGGACCCACATGGCACAGCAGACCTCTCCTGTCTCTCCCACTGCTCAGCAGTGTATTTCAGTAGATCTGCCTGTTCTACTCCCCATTCTGTCCCTGGTGAAACCTCTTACTTTGCATCTCTGACCTGTACCACAGTTCTTGTACACATAAATAAATAAATCTCTTAAAATATGTGCATAGATAGTCACAAACTTAAAAAAAAAAAGGAATGCAGGGCGGTTGTTCTGTCTGCAGCAGGCCATACCTCACCTGCCATCATACCCCCCTACCCGAAAATCCCCACAACTATACCATGATTCATTAGGACTTCTAATCCCATGATGTTCCTCAGTGGGTTGGAGAACTGCTGAACCTTTCCAGCCCCCCATTTTTCGCAGCCAGAACTGATGCCTCCAGACATCAAGTGACTAACAACCTAAATCTCCTGATTCATTCTTCAGGGTATTTTTCATGCCTCCTCTGACACTTATCCCTTCAACACAGTATCTCAGACACTTGAATTTTTATAGCTAGACCAAAAAGACCAGCACTGGTGGTCTGTGTAATGTAATGCATGTATCAGAGGCAGAAAAAATTGACCAGATACCAAATGAATAAGCATAGGCTTCACTAACACAGTATTGATTCTATGACAATAATAACCCTCACCATTTGTGGTAATGTACACTATTAACCACCACACTGTATAAAGGATTATGCAGCTGATTGGGGTATCAAGTAGCATGAGTCACAACACAAACATTTGAATGATGAACTCACCATATATAGAAAGCAATTCTGTTGTGCTTGGTGCTGGCACAGCCCCAATGACCACTTGGTGGCAGTGGTGTTTCAACAACAATAAAGCAGCAGCAGCCCTAGTCTTAGAAACAATGAAATTAACATCACACAAACTGACCCCCCTGGCTACACAGCCTT
This sequence comes from Galemys pyrenaicus, assembly GCA_019455555.1. Lineage (NCBI taxonomy): Eukaryota > Metazoa > Chordata > Mammalia > Eulipotyphla > Talpidae > Galemys > Galemys pyrenaicus. The sequence continues at coordinate 4,712,015 of JAGFMF010011828.1, forward strand.
GAGGTCCAGACAATCTTAGTGCAAACTCCACATAATTCTTCATTCTCTCGATATGCTATGTCCTCTGCTTTAACAGCCCCAAATGCTGTAACTTATGTCAAAAAAAGCAAGTTCAAACCAGCAGCCCTTGGACAAAATCTGGTCCACAGCCATGTGTTTGCCTGGAACAATGTTTGGCTTTGTTGTTTTGTTTTATTCCAAAATGCATTTAGGTGGACACCCTCTCCAGTTTGCCAGAAATCCCACCCTCTAATGTCTTCTTCTGGTTTCCTCCATACATTTTCACATTCTCTGAAGGCATCTGTGATGAGGATCCCTAACATGTCTTTCTTAAGGTGTTTTCAACTATCAGTAGCTCAGACTTCCCACCTCCATCGTCCTTCTCTCCCTTGGCTTGTCCATGTTTTGCGCCCCTGAGCTGCTGAAGGTCAGGGTTACGTGCCACGTCCTTCCTCAATCCAGGCTAAAGTGTACTTCCCCCTCCTCTGGTCTACCGTGTGGTGCTTTTTTCCTGCTGTCTTTTGTGTGTCACAGCTATTTCTAAGTTCTGAGGGAAGCAAGAAGTCTGGGCTTCTTAGTGTGTACATAATGGTATCGATCAACTACATTGTCCAAACCAGCTTTTGATTTCTTCCAACTCAAACTTTGCCAACGTGTCCTAACACCACCTTCTGAGGACTAACCCAAGGTTGGATGGCTTAGGGGAAATTTTGCATAGAATATTGTTAAGATATATAATTTTTGATACAAATACAAAAACAAAACTTTGTTTTCTTCTCAGGGGACAAAGGGGGTTCACCAGACCCAGGATAAGCTCCAGATTCAGAAAGTCTGAACACCTATCAGTCTCACCCTTAACAAGCTCAGCGACCCTGAACAAGTCATTTCACCTACTGGTACAAGATAATAATAGCACCTAATTCAGAGGGGGTTTTTATCGACAGCATTTTACTTTGAAATAACTTTAGAGAAAAGTTGCAACACTTGTGCAGTTTCAATGTGCCCTCACCCAGCTCCCCCGATGTAAATATTTTATAGAAATTTAGCATAATTTGGTATAATTTTGACCCCTGAAAATTGACATCACTAGACTACCACAAACTCCATCTACAGACATTATTTGAAATTCACATATTTTCCCACTAGTTTCTTCCATACTGGTCCAGTACCCCATACTGCATTTAGGTATCATATATTTCTCATCTCCTCCAACCTGTGATACTTTGTGAAGTTCAGGCCAGTTTATAAACTGCCCTTGATGTTTTCTCCTGAATGCACTGAGGTGATGTATTTTAGCCAAGGTAGCACAGACATGGTGTTGTAGTCAGATATTCTATCTCAACACCTGTGTCTTGTTACTGCTGAGGCTAACCTTGATCACTTGGTTAAGATGGTATTTAGGGAACTTCTTCACTGTAAAGTTACTATTTTTCCATTGCGAATTAATATCCTGTGGAGAGACACTTTGAAACTATATGCAGTATACAAATGCTATATATATATGCAAATATCTTGTTTCTCATCATACCTTTAACAAATTAATTGTAGTGCCCATCAATGTTTCTTACCTGAAACAATTACCGAAGTGTTTACACAATGGTGATGGTCTGTTTCTATATTTATTAATTGGAATTATACTGTAAGAAAGAACTGTTCCCTGTCCCCCACTTATTTAAATGGAGGGGTTTTATGCAGATTAAATGAAATAAAACATTTACAACCATGCCAGCACAGAGTCAAGGCTCGGTCAGTGTGAGCCATTTCTGATGTTAGTATTGATGAGACAGTGGAAGTTTCCTGATTAATATGGACATCTTCTGGTTAGGACTGAGTACTTCTAAAATATTTAAGGATGTTCCAGAATAGCCTACTAATCTGCTAGAACTGCAGATTATATAACAAAATCCCACATTGTGGCTTAACAAAAACGTATCTTCTCACAAATGTGGAGGTGGAAAGCCAAGATCAAGATTTGGTTTCCTCTGAGGTCCCCATCCTTGGCTGACAGATGGCTGCCTCCTCCTATGTCCATGAGGGCTTTCTGCTATGTGCAGGCCATAACTGCCACTTGTGTGCCCACATTTTCTCTTCTTATAAGGACACAAATCAAATTGGACTAGGATCCAACCTAAAGGCCTTGTTTTAACTTAATCATCCCTAAAGGCTTATCTCTAAAAACAGTCATATTCTGAAGAGTCGTGTTAGGGCTTCAAGCCATGAATTAAAATGGTGGTAAGGGGAATTTTCAACCTATTAATACCTACCTGCTTCTTTCAAACAACTATTGTGAGGAAATGATGTGCACATGAGTGTTTTCAGAATTGGAAAGCACCAATATGAAGCAATAGTTCAGAAATCATTGCAACTCTGGGTAACTATTCATGCACTTCACACACAAATTGCTTAAGCATTCCCTTACAATCTTATTCACGCTTTTAATTTGAAGACCGTTTCATGACTGTGGCAGAATTCTACAATAGCAGGCGAACTTTCACTTTCACTCAGCTGCTGCCTGCCTTATCACACATTCTCCTTGATTGGCACCTGCAATTAGACTGTTTGGCTTAGGTTTTGTCATTCCCCAGGCTTGGGGCTTCTAGCAGCATTCTTTTTGTGCCAGCTACCTCCGCATAAGCCTGAGGCATCTCCTTACCTCGGAGAGGAAGCCTGCCTGTGAGTCTGGCAGAAAAGCTTGATCTCCATCCACCAGCTGCGTGGCCTTGGGCTACACCGCTCAGTGCAAACTCTGTCTCAACTCCAGGGCTGGGGGTAAAAAAAGAGGATAACAACCTTTACAAGCAGGCAGTGAGGATGAATAAGTTAATCTTCATAGCACATTCAGATCCTATAAAATATATCTTTCTAGCACTAGAATCAGACTAAACACCTGCTAGGAAGCTAATCCTTTTCTATATTTTTTTTTTGGTAAGGGGAAATTGTGGATTTTAATAAATCTTAACCTCCCAGAAATGGGAAAGGGCACACCCTTCACTCTCAGTCAGTGGAAAGGGAAGAACCATCTTTTCCCCACTTAAGATTTTGCTTAGCAGAGGCCATAAGAGGCCAGGGAGAAACTGAGTGGCTTTTAGGACGCCAGGCCCGTCAGGACATCCCTGCAGGATTGAATATTTCTCCAGCCTCTGCAATCCTCTGCTGTCCACATCTGCACACTTCAAGGGTGTCACAGAAAGCAACTGGATAAAGTTTAACCGCTTCTTCCACCAGTGTACCATTCCCCAGGCTAACCGTAGCAATTCCTTGCTTAAAATTTGTGCTTCGAAGTCTTTCAAAGATAGGAGTGTTTTGGCAGTCAAACCAAAGTAAGACTGCCCCTTCCCAGTCCCCCAAAGTTTCTCTCCACATGAACTGTCTTTGTTGAATTAGTGCACGTTGCATCACCTTTGTAAATATTAATCCTGCTATCTGTGACTTATCCCCAGCAGGCACTTACACTGTCTGGTGGGAACCCCACCTTCACCTTTTCCCTTTCATTCCATGCCCCCTCTCAGGTCATTATCTTTTCACCTCGGGTTTGACAACAGCCAGTTTACTTGGGGCATCTATTCCCCACTCCTCTCCACGTGTTCACATGCTAAACTCGAAACAAACGCTTTCCAGGCCTACCTCTATCCCCATGGCCTGTCTGAAGTTTCTCGTTTTAAAGTTTCCACGGTCATCAATCAGCCAGGCAAAGAGAATGTGGATGTAGCACGGTGACGAGGGGACAAGAGGGCCACAGGGAGTGAAACAACAACAATTATAGCTGACCCAGGAACCACACAGGGTAGATTAGGGGTGCAGACTGGCTGCACGGTGGAAAAAGAGTGTAATTTGCAAGCCGGCATCTATTCGCGGTTTGCGCATCCGCAGATTCAACCATCTTAACTATCAGACATCTTATCGTGGCTAGTTGAATCTGTAAATGCGGAACCATGGATAGAAAAAATCCACCTGTAAGTGAGCCTGGCAGTTGTAGACTGTGCTGTTTCCAGGGTCCAATGCACCACGCAGTGAAGTGAGCCTCTTTGGGGAACTACGGACTAGTCAGTAAAACTGGACTAAAGAAAGAAAAAAAAGAGAAAGCAAGCTGGCAAGGGTGCAAGGAGCCAGTCACAAAGAACCTAGACCCTTTTGTTGAATTTGGACTTTATTTAGGAGACAGTGGGAGCCACTGAGAGATTTTATTTTAGGGGCCTCCGTGGTGGCTCAAGGGGTTAAGCATCACACTATGAGCTATCCGCAGCTACTTTAGCACGAGTTCGAGTCCCAGCCAAGGAGGTGACCCACTCCTGGCTCTCCTGGCAGACCTCGCCTGCCTCGCCCGCTGCTCCCCTCAGCAGTGTACTTCAGTCAATCTGCCTGTTCTGTTCCCCACTGTCTCTGGTGAATCCTCTTACCCTCCACACCTCTAGCCTGTACCCCAGTTCTTGTATGCATGCATAAATAAATAAAGCTAAAAAAATTAAAAAGAAAGGTTTTAGTATGGGCGTGTCACCTACAGGTTTGCATAGTAGGGATTTCTCCAGCAGCTGAGGGCAGTGCACTGGAAGAAAAAACCGGAAACAGACTTCTGAGAGGCTGTTGCAATAATCCAAAGTAGACAGCAGGGATGGATAAGGAGACTGATGTTAACTTAAGCAGCCTTACTCAACGTGTTGTCCTTGGGCCAGTGCCAATTTCTGGACCAATGTCAGTGCCCCATCTGTTTTTACTGATCCTCTATGAGATAAGGAGCTTGTGCCAGAAAGTAAACCCAAGATAGTTCTTTCTTCATCAAGACATTCTTGCATTAGGAAAAAAAAAAAGTGTCATTTGAACTACACCGTGTGCTTAGTGAAGTAGTTGATTTACTCTCTGTCTCAAATGTCTTTTCTTCGTGGCCCCTTAAAACTTTCCCAGACAAGCACAGTGAATGGCACTGATTCAAAGTACTTTGTAGACTGATGATGATTTGAATCAAAATGAGTAATTTATAGTAAAGGTGGGTGGGTTAGGAAAGAAGACAATATGTGCTTACATGACATTAGGTTTTATATGAACTTAAATTTAAAATAGCATAACAAGAATTGAGTTATCTGACAGTGTGTATTGTTCGTGGGGGGCAGGTCACTGTTTGTGGGTTCTCACCCATGCACTCAACTGCAAAACAAGGCTCACTCTCAGGGTACAGCATATCAGGGTTTATTTACAAAGGGGTGACTGAGAAAAAGGAAAGTGTAAGACCACAAATGGCCAGCAGTCCTACCCCCAATAGTGTCCACAGGGTCCAGAAGTCCAGACCAAAAGGTGCTCTTGCAAGATGGCGGTGTCCCTCTGATGAGAGCCTGGGAAGGAGACCCCCCCTAGTACAGTGAACAAGGATCCAGTTAATCCGAGGCAGCTGAGGGAAGTCACGGGTGGCGCTGCTGCGGCCTCATCAGGGCAGGGACGCCACAGTCCATAAAGCCTGGCTGGGCCTAGCACAAGACACCACAACTAGTCGGTTGCTGTCAGAGGCAGTGCCGGAGGACTGTGACGCCAGTGTTTACCAGCTCTCCGGAGATGCCAGGCATAAGCCAGTGGCGCTCCCAAACGCAGCTGAAGCAAAGCTCTCTCCCAAAACAGGAGTCTCTCCTCAGGCCGCCGCCATCTCCTGCCTAGCCAGTCAGGCGTCTCCCACGCCAATTGAAGTCTCTGCTTATATCACCTTAGGGTACCCACCTCTCAAACCCGATTGGTTCATTTTCCAAACCGGCTGTTTCCAAGACTTGATTGGTGCTGGTGCAAGCAGGAACTTAATTGGTACTAGTGGGATCTCCGACCTGGGCCATTTGCAATATCAGCTAGATATTGGAAACTGATATCCAAGTAGTGGGTCCCTACTACTACCCAAGTAGTGCGTCTACCCTACACCAGCACAAGTCAGAGATGAGCAGACGAGTTCTGCTGTATCTAAATGGTGCCCGCTAAATGTTAACCTGACCTGTGCTGTTTCAAAACTGCTATAGTTGTGTGGGGGTGTGTGTGTGTGTGTGTACTAAGCACTTCATAAGCATTATTTTAGGCCTCATGTCAACTTACGAGGTTGGAACTTTTACCTTTAATAATAGATGAGTGAGGAGCCTCCCTGGGGGCACAGGGCTTAAAGCCACAGCACTACCAAGTTAGCACAAGCCATTGCAGCACAAATTGGATTCCCAGCCAGGGAGGAGACCCACAAGGTGCGCAAACCTCTCCTGCCTCGCTGCTGCTCCCCTCAGCAGTGTATTTTAGTCCATCTGCCTGTTCTGCTCCCCACTCTGTCTCTGGTGAATCCTCTCACCCCTCACACCTCTAGCCTGTCCCCCAGTGCTTGTATGCATAAATAAATCAATCTTTAAAAATAAAATCAGGACAGTCCTTGGAAACTGGGGTAGTTAGTAACCCTAGAACACATAGCCAGCACATGACAGAGCTAACTAGGATTTGAACCTACAGCACCTAGTAACTGAAGTTACTGAAGGCTGGTTAGTATTTGTTGAGTGAATGGGACCTGGCCCCTTTCACCATGCCAGGTGTCATTGGCATCATCCTCTTCAGATCTATACATAAAGACCTTGTTTGTCTTTCTTCCTGAAATGGCAATCAGAGGACAGGATGGGGGGAACACTGCTGTGCGTGAGAAAAGCATCCTGGCATTAATTCCCAGGTAGGAATAAACACCAATAGTAATAAATTTCAACAAAGGGATTCATTAAGCAGAGTCTGTGATTATCTTAATAAGAACTTGAAGTCAAAAATGATTGTGAATGGGCCACCAACCCAATCATCATACATACTCAGCCCCAGAATAATCTAAGGCTGATTGCATATATGAATATTCAGAACATGTAAATTTTAAATCCTAGCATCAAATAATAATGAGTTTTAAGAGATTCAAAGAGGTCAGTGTAGCTCCTCAGATTGAGGCTAGTCTCACTGAAACTGACTCAAGAAAGACAATTGATGCTTTTTTTTAAATATTTATTCATACAAGAGCTGGGGCACAGGCCAGAGTTGTGGGAGGTGAGAGGATCCACTAGAGACAAAGTGGGGAGCAGAACAGGCAGACTGACCGAAACACACTGTTGAGGGGAGCAGCTGGCCAGACAGGAGAGGTCTGCTGTGCCATGTGGGTCCCCTCCCTGGCCAGGGCTCAAACTCACGCTGCTGTGCTGTGCTATGGATGCTTCACAGTTTGGAGCTCAACCCGCTGCGCCACCAGAGAGGCCCGACCCGATGCTTTTTTTTTTTTTTTTTTTTTGAGTTTTAGATGGGAAGACATTTCACAAATAACCATCAAAGAAGGATGAAAGAGAACTGAATGTGTGNGAGGCCCGCCCCGATGCTTTTTTTTTTTTTTTTTTTTTGAGTTTTAGATGGGAAGACATTTCACAAATAACCATCAAAGAAGGATGAAAGAGAACTGAATGTGTGGCGAGTAACTACTGAGCTCAAATCTCTCACTTAATCTTCACACAAGGAGAATGGTTCCATCCTCATTAAAAAAAGAGATGAGATATAAGTGTGGTTGTGAGGACAGCTGTGGTCCCATAGTGTTTCTAATGCTGATACCACGTGGAAGTGGTCAAGGGCTTCTTTACAACATCAACATGAAAAAACTTTTTTATTTAATTCTGCATACCAGAGCTGGGGTACAAGCCAGAGGCAGGGGCACGAGAGGAGTCACCAGAGACAGTGGGGAGCAAAACAGGCAGATCGACTGAAGTACACTGCTGAGGGGAGCAATGGGCGTGTGCAGGAGAGGTCTGTTGTGACGTGGGTCCCCTCCCTGGCCAAGGATACAAACTGCATTGCAGAAGCTGCAGAAGCTCACAGGGTAGCGCTCAACACCTTGCACCACCAGGGAGGCCCTGAAAAGTCTTAAAATGTGGCCCCTCCAAGATTTTGTACAAATCAAAAAAACTCAGCTGCTGCAGGGAACCCAGTTAGAACAAGATGCACCATCCTTAGGTGCATCCTGCCTCTCTCTGGAGTATACTTGAACTCTTGTCTGCCAGGGAAAGGCTAAATGTCAGCCCCACTAACTTGCCCGCTTGGCAGGGCATGACTTTGAGACAACCCCTCACAAGCCCCTGCAAACTCCTGCTCTGTCACCTGGGATGCAACTATCCTCCAAGACTATGGTCAACATTTCTTTTGACATATTTCCTTCATTAGCTAATATCACCTTTGAGGATATTTAATTCTCAAAACTCAATCCTATTGCAGAATACATTTTGTGTGCACCCAACATTTACCTTTTCCACCTGTTTAAAATCTCTGTACCCATCAAAAAGCTTCTGAATATCCATCATTCATTCAACAAACATTTATGAGACATAATGTGTCAAGCCCTGTGCTACATGATCAGATTAGTGCTGGACAATTGTAGGGGTCAGGTGTTCTAGAACCCATTAAGGAAACAGTGAATAGAATGGGCATTCCTGGAAGAGAAGACCACATCACACAGTAAAGACAACGTTCTCAGAAAACTGTAAGTTAATTCAGAGATGCTGGAGGCAGGAAGTCTTTTAGGAGTTGGCAGACCTGAGCCTGGATACTACAGGACTTTTCTAGGAAGTCGTTTCTGGCTGATCGCTGGAGAAGCAATAGCTGTTGCCCTCTCACCCTGAATAAATATAAAGCCATAAAGACTTTGAACCCACCTCCTCTTATTTTTCAATTTCCAATTTTTTTTTCAGCTGATGAGTCTATTTTCACCCCATTTGCATTTTCTTTTCCATCTGTCTTATGAATATACCCTCCACATCAGTGTTCTCTGCTAGTAACCACTGGGAAGGGTGGGGTGATCAGAGTTTCCTGTGACCCAGGAAGAAAAGACAAGAATTTATCACTTCTGTGCTTATGATTAAGCTAGTATGTGTTTCCTTAGAAGCCTGGTTAACCATCTTTTTTTTTTTAAAGATTTATTTATGCATACAAGAACTGGGGTACAGGCCAGAAGTGTGTGGGACGGGGGGAGAAGATTCACCAGAGACAGAGCAGGGAACAGAACAGGTAGATTGACTGAAATACACTGCCGAGGGGAGCAGCGGGCGAGGCAGGAGAGGTCTGCTACACCATGTGGGTCACCTCTCTGGCTGTGGATGGAACTCGTGCTGCGGTGGCTGCCGAGGCTTCATAGTGCGGCGCTTAACTCCTTGCACCACCAGTGAGGCCCTGGTTAACCATCTTAATGCAACATCACATACCTGTCTGTTCCACGCATGCCCTGTTAACTGATGGGCTCTTACACCACCAAAGGTGCAGTCCAGTGGCAGAACAGGAGCCTTTGGACTGGCTCATTCAGCCAGTATTAAGAGCTATACAAAGAAGGGAAAGGGACTGGGAGAAAGATTGAGAAAACCATAGAAGGAGATAGAGTGCTGTGAGCAGTATCGTTGGCATAATAATTATAGGCTTGTGCCTCTGGTCCACAAGCTCAGCTAGAAGGTCTTCTCCCTGCCCTACCTGCCAACCTGAGCCGGTGAGAACAGGAACTAGAACTAACCCAAGGGCCGTCAACCCACAGGTTATACGGTGACCCGTGATGCAGCATGGGGATGACGGTAATAACAGCAGCTGTGATGTGTGGAGGGTTTGTAGTGCCTCTGGTCAATAGATTGCCTCATTTAAATCCCACAACAATCCTGTGAGGTAGATACTATTATTCTCTCCCTTTTATAGATGACAAAAATGTGTTTCAAGGGGATTTCACACATCTCCCAACATCAAAGAATTAAGTCAAACCCTGATCTGTCTGATTCTAGAACCAAGCTCTTGCTCAGCTTTCATCACTGCCTTTCATTCTTTTGTTGATTTACTCAATAAATGCTTCTGAGCCAACTCTAACCAATTACACCCATTACCACCTTAAGTACAGAGATGCAATAGGCCTAGACTAAAATGTCCCTGCCCCCACTGGAGCTCACACCTCATGGAGATAAAGAGTAAACAAGTAATCAGTGAAAGGAAGTACAGGTCAGATTAAGCACTACAAAGATGAATGGGATGTTATGGTAGAAGAGTGTAGGGAGATCTACTTACACAGATGTGACAGGTCCTGGAATAGGGTCTGACGCAGGAGCTGGCAGGAAGGGGCATCACACTCATGATATGGCAGAGCCAGACAGGAGGTGATCTGAGGAAGTGGTAAGGGAACAAGACCCAGAACAGAGCTAACAACAAAGAGACAGGGGGTCAGAGTGACTGGGTGTCTAGAGAGTTTGTGAAAGAACAGATCACGAAGAGCTTTAAAGGACATCAAAGGGTTACATTTGTCTTCTAAGTGCAATGACAAGTCATTGAGATTATCGAGCATTAGAGTGATGGCTGATAACTTTTTCTATTAAAAAGACAGGGTGGGGCCTCCTTGGTGGCACAAGGCGTTAAGCGCCGCCCTGTAGGGCTTTTGCAGCCACTGCAGCGCTAGCTGGATCCCCAGCCAGGGAGGGGACCCACCTGGCGCAGCAGACCTCTCCTGCCTGCCCACTGATCCCCTCAGCAGTGTGTTTCAGTCAGTCTGCCTGTTCTGCTCCCCACTCTGTCTGGTGAATCCTCTCACCTCCCCCCACTCCCAGAGCCTCTGGCCTGTACTCTAGCACTTAAAGACAGGGTACACACGGAATACAAACACAGACTCTTGAACCAGAATGCCTCGTTTTAAATCCCTGACTAGCTATATGACTGGGCAAACTTGCTGTGCCTCAGTTTCCTTATTTACAAAATTCAGAAGCAAATAGAGGGTTGTTATAAGAATTAAATTAGTCATTATTTGAAAATATTTCAAGTAGTGCTTGTGAAATAAATGGGTATACAAATTAATAAACATAATTCATTACACATATATCCAGACAGGTATATTTTTACATAGACAGAAATATAAAGTCGAAAGCTTTTCTGTTAATGAAATTTTTGTTTTGCTTTTGCTTGGCTCTTTCCTGTCGTTCCTTTCACTCACATTAGTAACTGCTTCTCCCTCAGAAACTCAGGTCAGGAATTCAATGTTTTCTTTCATATAAAATAAATAAGCACATGTAAGACTTAAGAACATATACGTACATTTGGCATACTTTTGTCTTTGTTTTGCAAATATTGAATCTTGCTAGACTCATGCTTTTCTTGGTCAACAGTTCCTTGTGAAAAATCCCTTCAAGAAAAGTGGTACAACTCTAATTCACCCTTTTTAATGACTCTATAATAGTCCATGGGGACAGATGTACTATAATTATTCAGCTATTCTCTAATCAATGGACATTCACTTGTTCCCAGACCTTTTGCTGTTATTAACAGTGAGCATTATAATTCAAATGCCCTTGCACTCTGGTGCTTTCACCACATGGGATAGATTCCCTAAGAGTGGGACTACTAGAGGATATAAATATTATTTTTGAAGTAGATACAGATGACAGATGCTTGTTTAAAAGACTAATATTACTTCCATTTCTTCTAGGAGGGAATGTGAGTACTGATCCTTGGCAAAAACAGGTCATTCATGTCAGTTTGGATGTGAGCAGTTTTCTTTTTTTTTTTTAATTTAGTGAAACTTAAACTCAGTAAAATACCCAGAGTATAAATATACAGTCTGATAACACTGGATAAATATTTATATACCATCTCACCTATACCACAATCAAGATATAGATTATTTCCATCACCACAGAAAATCTCCTTTCCAACTAAACTCCACCCTTCATCACTAGTCACTGTTTTGATTGCTGTTGTCAGATTCACTTTGCACATGATTAAACTTCATATATAAATTTGTACAAAATGAACTTTTTGATATCTGACTTCTTTGTTGAATATAACATTTTTGAGATTCTTGCATGTTCTTGCAGGTGTCAGTAGTCATACTATTTGTTAGTTATAATTAATGTACAATAAAACTAAAAGAAGTATATGTTTTGGAAATTGTATACACCCATAAACTACCTTGCAAAGGATTTCCCTTCTGGTTCTTTGCAGTCAATTCTATCCCACCTCCATACCAATCAAATTCTATCACCATATTGCTTGAAGTTGTTCTAGAGCTTTATACCAATAGAATCATAGAGTATTTACTCTTCAGACCTGGTTTCTGCCCCTCGAAATATTTTTTTTTTTATATTCATTCATGTTGTTTCAGATAATAGTGGCATGTTCCTTTTAGTACTGGCCAGTATGCTTGCTATATACATCCAAATTTATTTGTGATTTTCCCAAACATTTGTGTTGATACTAATTTTTTATATACTATATCATTCAGCCTCCTTATACAGTATTTTGTAGATATAGGCTTTTAATCACTTTTTAATACACACCAATGATTGTAATTACTGTGTCATAAGGTAGATGTATATTTAACTTTGTAAGAAACTGCATTTCCAAAATGGTTGTAAAGTTTTGAATTCCACTACAAATGTGTGAAAGTTCCAACTGGAACTTCACATCCTCATCAACATTTGCTATTGTCATTTTTTATCCATTATATTGATATGTGTATATATAGATACATATATATATGTATATGCATATATATCCTTGTGGTTTGATACACCCTGACCACAAATGTTGCTGAGTTCCTTAAGCATATTTTCACTTTGTTATTGGTCATATTTATATTTTCCTTTGTAAAGTTTGTACTTACATCCCTTTTTCTTTTGCTCATTTTTAAAGTTGCTGGTCTTTCTTATTTTTTTAAAGCTTTATCTTTAATGTATGCACACAAGAACTGGGGTGTAGACCAGAGGTGTGGTGGTGGTGGGAGGATTCATCAGAGACAGAGTGGGGAGCAGAACGGGCAGCTCTACTAAGATACACTGCTGAGGAGAGCAGCAGGTGAGACATGGCTTGTGTGTCATGTGGGTCACCTCCCTGGCTGGGGATCAAACTCATGCTGCAGTGGCTGGCTATAGCTTGATAGCACTGAGACTTTAACCCTGTGCCACCAGGGAGGTTCTGTCTTTCTTGTTTTTGAGTTGTGGAGTTCTTTATATATTCTAGGAAAAAAAAAGATCCCTTTTTAAGATATACCTATTATAAATATTCTCTCTGGTCAGGGATTTTTTCTTCTTCTTCTCAATCATATCTTTTAATGAACAGAGGTTTTTTCCTTTTATGTTTAATGCTTTTGCCCAAATATTTACCTGCCCTAACATGACAAAGATGCACTTATTTTTATGCTTACTATGTGCAGTATATTTGTAGTTTTACATATGATTCACCCTAGATGAATGTTTGTGCACGGTACAGAGTAAGTACCAAACAATTCCCACATGTTTATGTAATTCCTTCATGTGCTTATTGAAAACTCTTTCCTGTCCCCATTAAAACTATCTGTATTTATGCTTATATCACACTGTTTATCAGGTCATGTGAATATTTGTTCTTTTTTGTAAATGTTATTTTGGTTACTCAATAGGCATTTCTGCATAAAATTTTAAATCATCATGTCAACTGCTACCAAAAAAAAAAATGCTGCTTAGATTTTGACTGGACTTGCACTGTATCTATCAATCAATTTACATATTAAAGAAGTTTATGTTATTTCTCCTTTAAAAATCTGACAGTGCTCATCACTGAATCTATCTGGGTCACTTCTCCTCCCGTTAAAAAGGAGATGACAGATTTTTCTATTGGAAAGATTTTCACCTCTCCACTGTCTTTCAAAATCAACCTTGATTGTAGTTATAGCATTCCCTTTTTATCTTTGCTTGCACACAAACACACATTCCAAAAACCAAGCTCAAGTGTTTTCTTCCCCCTCAGAGATGATCCTCTGAGATCCCTCATGGAGCCACAGGTGTGACCTGGAGGAGGGGGGCGCATGTGCGCCTCTGGAAAGTACCAGCACTGTCCCACACCCTCTGGTCAGATGACCCATTACAACTAGCTGCTTCTGGTTCTTTCCTGCTTTGCACTGAGTTCTACCACACATCCAACACAACTAAGCCTCAGCTATTTGGCCCAAATGACACTATTGCTTTTTAAAAAAAAAAAAAAAAAGATGTATTGGGCTCTCCCTGGTGGCACAAGGGATTAAGGGATTAAGGCACAGCACTGTGGGGCCTCCCTGGTGGCACAGTGGGTTAAGCAACACACTATGAAGCAAACCACAGCCACTGCAGCACAAGTTCGATCCCTGCAACTGGCCAGGGAGGGGACCCACATAGCGCAGCAGACCTCTCCTGCCTCGCCCGCTGCTGCCCTCGGCAGTATGTTTCAGTCTGCCTGTTCTGCTCCCCACTCTGTCTGGTGAATCCTCTCACCTCTAGTGACTCTGGCCTGTACCCCAGCTCTTGTATGCATAAATAAATAAATCTTAAAAAAAAAAAAAGGCACAGCACTGTGAAGCTGTTTGCAGTCACTGTATCACAAGTTGGATCCCCAGTCAGGGAGAAGATCCACACGGTGCAGCAGACCTCTCCTGCCTCACCCGCTGCTCCCCTCAGCAGTGTGTTTCAATAGATCTGCGTGTTCTGCTCCCAGCTCTGTCTCTGGTGAATCCTCTCAACCCCTGCACCTCTGGCCTGTACCCCAGTTTTTGTATGCATAAATAAATAAATCTTTAAAAAAAAAAAGATTGAGAAAAGAAAATGGGGAAAGATGGAGACAGAATTACCAATCTGCAGTAAGAGAACATAGAAATTACCAATAATGCCTTTTATTTTCTCAGTGAAACATCACTGCCTTGAGTAGGTAAATACTTGTTTGTACAAACTCTTCTCCTACCCTAAACTATAATGGCCCAAGTCTCTGTTTCTCATCATTACACAGGAAGAGAAAAACAAGGTGTGGCCCTGCAGACACAGCTGCTGGCATATGTTGCTTGCTTCCTTGGCTTCTTTCTTTTTTTCTTCCATTTGCAGTCATGAGTGCCAGCTTTCAGACTGGTAAACACAGGGTGGGGCTAAAGGTCAAAAGGTGATGAGATCTCAATCTGAACTCACTGGCATGATCAGCTGTGTGCTTCCTCATTATAATCAGGAAATCCTGGAGTGACCCAGCCAGTAAGGACATATCTGGGGAGACAGAGACGGAAGGGAAGAGGTGAAGAGGGAGGGGTTATGCATCCAGGAAGGGAGGGGCTCATCTCTCTTCTCTGGGCTCAAGTTGGTTCTCCATTTCTTGAGTCCTTATCTGTGCCTGTATTTGCGTAAATGGGTGTCTGTTCAATCTCTGCCATATGTTATTTCGTTTTGAGACTCTATTGATTTATTATTTTTTTTTAATTTCTTTCCCAACTAAAGGAGTCTTCATTGCATTTATAGGTAAAGTCAGTTGACTTCCAGATAAAGTCAAGATGGTCAGCAGGGGCCTCCCCGGTGGCACATCGAGTTAAGCAACATACTATGAAGCATCCGCAGCCACTGCAGCGCTGAGTTTGATCCCTGGCCAGGGAGTGACCCTCATGGTGCAGCAGACCTCTCCTGCCTCACCCGCTGCTCCCTTCAGCAGTGTGTTTCAGTTCATCTGCCTGTTCTGTGTTCCACTCTGTCTCTGGTGAATCTTTTCAAACCCCCCCATGTCCCCCCTCACACACACCTCTGGCCTGTACCCCAGTTCTTGTATTCATAAATAAATAAATCTTTTAAAAAAACCCAACACAGCAGTCTATCCTGTTAAGTTGTAAAGCATACAAATAAAGTGGCAAACCAATGGGGAAAAAAAGAAAACCACAAAATTAATTCATTGACATGGACAATGTCCCAAAGAGAAAAATGGTATATTCCCAATAGATATTTTTTAATGTAGGTCGAAATATAGATAAATGTGCAAATATGCATACACACACATAAAGATACATCAATATGCAAAGGAAATGATTTGTTACTCTTTTGTGTTCTTCGCAGATAATCAAAACAGCATTAGAGCAAAGGAAAAATCAATTTATCGTTAGTAACATATGATTGAGAATTTGCATGGCTGTGACTTCTAAAGACTAATGGAGCAGACCTCGGAGCCTGCATTTAAGGGCTTGGGGCATCAAGAAAGGGTGTTTGGACCAACTCACTCTTAATCTGAAAGTAAAGATGAGATTGTTAGCTAGACAGGACCCGTTCAATGATAAATCAACAACTGGTTGGGACTCATAAAACTATGTTCTTCTAGGTCATAAAAAGGGAGCAAAAACTTAGGACATGAGGTTTTCTTTTTTGATTGGGAGGAATGAAGAGCTTGGGCAAGGACTGAAGTTTCACCTTGACCTCAAGGGACTTCATTGCTCTGAACTAAAAATACTAAAAATACTGTGCCTGTCGAACTGGGTGGTCTTGATACTAAAAATACTGTGCCTGTCGAACTGGGTGGTCTTGATACTGAAAATACTGTACCTGTCAAAGTGGGTGGTCTTGATACTAAAAATACTGTGCCTGTCGAACTGGGTGGTCTTGAGACTAAAAATACTGTGCCTGTCGAACTGGGTGGTCTTGATACTGAAAATACTGTACCTGTCAAAGTGGGTGGTCTTGATACTAAAAATACTGTGCCTGTCGAACTGGGTGGTCTTGAGACTAAAAATACTGTGCCTGTCAAAGTGGGTGGTCTTGATACTAAAAATACTGTGCCTGTCGAACTGGGTGGTCTTGATACTGAAAATACTGTGCCTATCGATGTGGGTGGTCTTGATACTAAAAATACTGTGCCTGTCGAACTGGGTGGTCTTGAGACAAGCTCTGAGAGTCTTGGGTGATCTGATTTGGACACCTTCATATAGGAATATGCATGTATAAAAAGATATTATTTTATATACACTTTTATATGGCTAATACTTATTAGGTGATTATTGTGTTATTATCATTATAATGTTAGTGCTGGACATTAAAAATAAAAACATATAATATGTTAAAGTTGTTTTAGTAGTAGTAGTGTTTCTATATGCATTATTTTGCGGTTTTTGTTTTTAAGTTAATTTAAGAGCCAATATCAAGTCCTTGGTAAGCCCTGTCATTTACATACAGATTTCATGGTTTCTCCTTTCTATTTGCAAACTATAATTTTATCAAACATGAGGTTTGGGAGTTCTTTCCTTTCTTCTGCTCTAGTTTGACTTTTCTCTGCTTTCTATAATACTTGTTATTGCTTTAGATCTGTCCTTAAAATGCCTGTCGATAGTCAGCTTCTACAAGGTTAAATAAATCTTAACAATTTATTTATCATGTATTAAGCAACATTAATGTAATATAATTTCTGTTTTCTTCTTAGAGAAACTCTAAGTTTTAAAAACTTAGTTTTTAAAACATGGTTTCCTATTACATCAGTGTTTGTGGCTTTGACCTCAAATTCTCTGTTTTTTTTTTTAAGGTTTATTCATTTATGCATACAAGAACTGGGGTATAGAACAGACTTGCAAGGGTGGGGGGCTTCAGAGGATTCACCAGAGACAGAGTGGGGAACAGAACAGGCAGACTGACTGAAATGTACTCCTGAGGGGAGCAGCAGGTGAGGCAGGAGAGGTCTACTGCTCCATATGAGTCCCCTCCCTGTCTGAAAATCCAACCCCTGCTGCAGTGGCTGCAGGATGCTTCATAGCACTGTGCCTTAATGTCTTGCACCACCAGGAAGCCCTCAAATTCTCTTTAACTGCTTAAGTGCCAAAGTCCATCCTGTAACTACATGCTTGCAGTTTATCAGAAAGAGGGTGGTAACTGCTTCCTCCACACTCATTGTCTCACTTTCCACTCTCCCTCCACTGCATCTCTTCCTGTACAGTGTGAAAGCTTTGCCCTTTGATGCTTACAAAGTTTGGGCACAAAAAAAAGAGATGGTGAAAATGTCTCAGAGAAAAGGAGAGTTTTAGCAACCAAGTTACAGTTGTTTGTTTTTAACCCTACTCTGTCTTTTATAAATTTAATTTCCTCTTTAGGAAAATATGCTTCAGTTAAACTTGATAATGAGAAGCATGTTTTAAAATTACTGGAAATCTTTGTGGGTTTTTTTTTAAAGATTTATTTTTTATTCATACAAGAACTGGGGTACAGACCAGAAGTGCAGGGGTTTAGAGGATTCACCAGAGACAGAATGGGGAGCAGAACAGGCAGACTGACTGAAACACACTGCTGAGGGGAGCAGCGGGCAAGGCAGGAGAGGTCTGCCACACCTTGTGGGTCACCTCTCTGGTGGGCAGCATGGATTGAACTTGTGCTGCAGTGGTTTCAGTTTGCTTCATAGTGCATTGCTTAACCCACTGCGCCACCGGGGCAGGCCAAAATCTTTGTTTTTATTTGTCCCTCCTGAAGTTGAAAATTATCTGAATATCAGCATCCCATAATTGCTATTAAATCTCATTTCCTTTGGCGATCACACAACTGAAAGAAGCTGGCAACATAACCCCAAGGGGATATTTCAAAGAGACCTCCATCGGAAACCCTGCCAGCAAAAAAGAACCCCACAACCATTAGGATCACACTTCCTGATTGGTCCATTTGGCTTTCCCATCACCCTATTGGCTGATCTTTCTAAAATTGTGTTATTTTATTATAGTTTCCAGGAAGTATTTTCTGGAATTGATTATGCTTATTTGACTAAGCAGGAAAAGAGTACTTCTTTTAATTCTGAACTTTTTAAAAGCTACCTCTTACAATTCTTAAAACAAGAATGCAATTCGAATTAAAAGGAAAAGAAAGTAAAAGTACTTAAACACACTCCAATCTAAATTGTTGTCCTTATTTCCTACTTTTCAATCTGTTGTGCACCTCTATTCAATTCTGACTATGGTTTTCCCCTCCTGCAATTATCTGGATCTGTTTACCCCTACCCACCTATTAGTGTCCTCAACCTCACCACCACCCACTTATGGTTAAGGGTGGGGCTGAGCCTGGTGAGGAGGCTGAATGGTGAAGCTCAGCTTTGGTCATGGTCAGAAACATGATCACATGCATGCCCTATTCCAAGTGGATTGATGGTCACGTCTTTGCCAAGGTCAGCACATTCACTTCATTCTTTTATCCCCTGTCAATTCAGGCAGGATTATATGGCACTGTTCCCAAAGAAAGAACACAGGGAAGGTACCAGAAGCAGATCTCCCTGGACATACCACTTCTCTGCTCACTTACTAATAAGATCTTTTGGATAGTCTCAGCTGGATAGACACACTGCTATCTGTAGCCTCAACTAGATATCATAAGTGTTTCTTCATGGGACCTGTGGATTAAATAAATGATGTGTACACAAAATGAACTCATAAACACAGATGTTATGTGATTTAGTGATCTCATTTATACCCATCATTCCTGGAAATTTAATAATTAGTAGATATCGTATTGAACTTGGGCTTTAACACCCTAAGGCACTGGCAAATGCAGTATTGCAACAGGCTTTGTAGTGAAGTTTCCTGAAAGAGCACAGCAATTGAGCACCAAAAAATCTTTTATCAGCCTCCCTGGTGGTGCAGGGGTTAAAGACATAGCTCTATCAAGTGATCACCAGCCACTGAGACAAGTCTCACCCACCCACATGGTGAGGCAGGGCAGACTCTCCTGTCTCATCCGCTGCTCCCCTCAGAAGGGTATTTCAGTAGATATACTTGTTCCACTCCTCACTCTGTCTCTGATCAATCCTCTCACAGCATGCATCTCTGGCCTACACCCCAGTTCTTATACACATAAATAAATAACAATAAATCTTTTTTAAAAATCTTATATCTCAAAATAACAAAGACTTGTGGAACTAACCTTGGCCTCTTCCAGGTTATAAAGGATATGGTCCTCCTCCATCCTCAGGAAACTGTGATCTTAGAAATTTTCTTCCGAAAAGAGAACACCTAAGAAGAGAATTCTCATTCTCACTTAAGGAAAAGTCAATCAGAGAACTCAGAGGGGAGAGGAGAATGTCAGCAGATGAGGAAAGAGATTAAATATGTTTTAGTTTATGCAGTCCTTTTAAAAACTCTCCATTCTTCTCTGTTTTCTAATCATTCAAAGTCAGTCACTCTGCCTCCCTGGCAGCGCAAGGGGTTAAGTCGCAGCACTAAGAAGAAGCCACGGTCACTGCAGCAAGAATTCCATCCCCTGACAGGGAGGTAACCCATGTGGCACAGCAGACCTCTCCTGCCTCGCCTGCCCTTGCCTGCTGGTCCCCTCAGCAGTGAACTTCAGTCAATCTGCCTGTTCTATCCCCCACTCTGTCTCTGGTGAATCTTTTCACACACACACACCTCTGGCCTGTACCCCAGTTCTTGTATGCATAAATAAATAAATCTCTTTTTAAAAAAAATCACTCAATTACTCTGACCAAATTTTGATCTGATATTAATATCCACTTTGATCTAGGAGGATGTTCAGAAGCAACTCATAGCAACTATCTATTCTTCAGTTAGAATTCATCCTCATTCCCAAAAATTATGCAGATGCACTCACACACTCAGTTACTTATTCATTCTAGAATGAGTGCTCAATCAGATCTTCTCCCTGTACCACCCATTATGTTCAGCTAAATCTCACAGAATAAAAAATATACAGGCAATTATTTCAATTGCCCAATGCACAATTCTGACTGGTGAATGTGTTGCCTACTTACGAACAGAACTTGGATGCAAACATTGTACAACCCTACTTGTGATGACCAGGATTTTAGAGATTAGGATTCCAGTATATTTTATTCTAAGGGGACAGAGCACTGTGAGCAAGGATGGTAGAAACAAGAAAGAAGGGAAAGGTACGAACAAGCAGTGAAAATAAGGATAGGTGGCCAAAGATGGTAAAAAAAATGGGAAATTAAATATGATTTTAAAAGTAAGTAATAACCTAAACAGAAAGGGGAAAAATAATTTGGTCTGCAAGAACAAAACAGGAGAATGGAAGAGGAAGTAGCTAAATAAGCACAGGGAAAAAAAAGCTGGACCCAAAATAATATGGAGACCTCCACTGTTAGCAATTTTGAGTGCTTGAAATTTGTAAGCTTCTTTCCGTTTCCTGGCTTTACTGCCCCTTTACCAACACGAAGATCAAAATAAGCAGTCATCAGACCATTAGTCAGCACTTCTAACAGAATTGCATCAAGGATTAATCATCTCTGAAAAGGAGTTCCCCATTCTTGCCTTCAGTGTTATGGTTTTTAAAGCAGTCACTATAAGATTGTATTTGAACTTCATGTTCAGAGCTATTATATTCAATTTACATAAAATCTTTATTCAAAAAGCAAAATTTTTGTTCAGAACAATGTGCCTTAACAGAATAGGTTTTAACGCCAATGAAATCTGAATTTGACTTCCAGCTCTAGTTCTAATTGCTAGTTCTGCAGCCTTGGACAAATTTTTTTTTAATCTCTCTGATCCTCAGTTTCTTCCTACAAACTATAGGGAGTCAAAGGAATAGATAGAGTGAACATTAAAATATTAAAAGGACAAGCTCACCTGTACTATGTGATAGGTGCTCAATAAATTATAGCTTTATTATTATCATATTAAGGAATCAATACTCATATATATGTATATATTTAAAGGACAACAGAGAAAAAGCTGGAAAAAGAACTAGAGGGACAGGGACTGTAAAAGCATCGAGATGGACCATGAGAAAGAGGTGACATATGTGCCTGTGCATATGTGTGTGCACATGCATGCAAGGTGGGAGCAAAGAGCAAGGGTGAGAGCAAAGAGGAAAGGAGACCCAATAGCAAGAAGATGATAATGGGGGTGCCTCCCTGGTGGCGCAAGGGGTTAAACACCACACTATGAAGCATCCACAGCCACTGCAGCATGAATTGGATCCTGTAGCAGCCCAGCTCCTGCGACAAACCAGGGTCCCCACAGGACGAGATAGCCTGTCGGAGGATGAATGTATAGGGAAAGGGGAGAGGTTTTGAGAAAACACTTTTACACTCTTTCTAGGGTGCCAACACCTCCCATCTTCCACTGAGAGTCTTAGCAGTTCTTTATTTATACTCTACACACAAGAAACAGGAGGGGGGGAACATCATTTGTAACATTTTCTTAGGAAAAACAGGGGACCTTCAGGCCCCAGCCCTGTGCAAAAACATGTTTTTGAGAACAACAGAACAACATTCCTTACATTTTCTTAGGACTGGTGTAAAACAACATGTTTATGCCGGGTAGATACACAACAACATGTATCCATCAGTATACTAAACATTGAGACAGATGTAGTAACCCAGCTCCATCACAGTCAACTAGCCCTTTCTACCACAGGCCCCAAGCAAAAAGGAAATATTAAACTCCAAATTGTATCTATTCCTTACCATTCCATCCCCAGAAGGAGCCACTAACCCCAACCTATCCTGAACCCAATAGTTCCTCATCAAAATTGCTCAACCAGTTATTTTGTTTAGTAAAACACCCAATCTTACAACTGCCCCCCCCACCATGAGAAATTTCCAATTAGCACTTAATATGCCTTTACAAGACCAAGACAGTAATATCAGCTAAAACAGTGGAGATCCAGCAGGGGCCAGCTTTGGAGCTCCTGATTTTTCAGGGTGTCCCTCATGCTGGACTTTTGTCACTCAGCAAGAGTAGCATGGCACCCCCTAGGATCCCCGCTTGGGGATGACCCACATGGCACAGCGGACCTCTCCTACCTCACCTGCTGTTCCCCTCAGTGTGTTTCAGTCAGTTTGCCTCTGGTGAACCTCTCTCACCCCCCACACATCTGGCTTGTACCCCAGTTCTTGTATGCATAAATAAATAAATCTTTTTAAAAAAAGAGGATAATGAAGAAGAGGAAGAAGGACCCCTTGAGAAATAAATAAAGTGAGGGGTCTTTCTGGGTAAAGGAGAAGTTTGAGTTAAAAGCTTGTAATTTATCACTTACTTGAAGTCAGTGAACAATAAACCAACTTCCCGCCAACCCCTGCAAGCAGTCTGGTCACCTGACTAGTCAGGGTGTTACCCGGCTGCAGCCGGCAGGAGGAGTGGTCTCTGGCTCCCCTGCAAGTTAGTGTGGCAGTCCTTCCTCAGAGACCTTTTATGTAGCAGTGTGCTGTCTGGAACATGGAATGGACCAATCCGGCTGTAGCCCGGTAACAAGGGCTCCTTAAGGCTAATAAACAATGAGTTCCTTGAAGGCAGTAGATGAATAAATTTTCAAATTTTTTAGTGTTTCTTCTCTTTTTGTCTTCCTGGGTAAGAATCTTTGCACTAGCCTGCCTTAAGTAATGCTTTACTCTGAAGGTAGTTTTGAATTTATTGTTGAAACAGAAGAGAAGGAGTCATCTTGTTTCTGTCATTCAAAAAACACCATTATACAATATACAGCATCTTAAAAAAGGATTTGCTATCGCCACTGAGTCCTTAGTATTTTAACATTCCATGCATGTTTCAGTTCAGTGGGGTCTGCCACAATAAGGTTAAAAGATAACCCATTGTCACCAGGTTTTAGTCAGGTGAATAAGTCAGGAAGAAAATATGACCGAAGGGAGGATCACTGCTTTGTTGGAAGGGCAGGGTCAGAAGAAAGAGAAAAAAAGACTGAAATGGGGAAGCCCGTTCTAATCTTCCATTCCTATCTCTTCTATACTGGACCCAAGCTGGGAAAAGTCACAAAGAAAACAAGGTGGCCCCTGTAAGGAAAATGAGTTAAAATCAGGCTATTTTTCTCCTCCCACACAGTCCTTCAGCTGAAATGCTGTGTTTTCCCTTTCTGCATCTAGCAAAGAACAAACAGGCCTCACATTTCAACAAAGTATCAGTAGTGCAGCAATGAGCACTAAACAGGGCAGAGAGGGCCAGGCAGTGGAGTTGCTCTTCTGTGGCTCTCTGTATAGAGGTCAGTCTCTCTGCCTGTGTTTGTATAGTCCCATTTCAGCATTAAATGCCTGCAAAATCCAAAGTCCAAATTCTCTCTTTTAAAAAAAAATTATTTATTTATGCAAACAAGAGCTGGGGTACAGGTCAGAATTGGGGGGGTGAGACGATTCAACAGAAATAGAGTGGGGAGCAGAACAGGCAGATTGACTGAAATACACTGCTGAGGAGAGCAGTGGGCAAGGCAGGAGAGGTCTGCTGCACCATGTGGGTCAGCTCCCTGGCCAAGGACCAAAAGTGTGCTGCAGTGGCTGGGAATGCTTCACAGTGCTGTGACTTAACCCCCTGCGCCATCAGGGAGGCCCCAAATTCCTCTTTTTGTCTGTGAGAACTGGCAATGACCCTACCAAGCCTGGGGTGCACAACACCCCCAAAGGCCAGCAGAAAAGCCTGCCCATGACCTCTGAAACAAGGTGGCCCCATATGTGGCACACCCCATGAGCCAGTAACATACAAACAGCGAGATGTAGAAAAGGACCCAGAGATCACAAACCTCTCTTCTTGTCAGATGCAGAAAGTGAGGCCAAATCTATGCAGGTCAGCCAGACTTCAAAGGACTTTCCAGCATCAGGGGAAACTGCAATGAGGGCAGGTCAGCCAGGGCACACTCCAGACTTTGACCAGGCAGTGAGACCAATTACAGATCACATCCACCCAAGGTCAGCTACAACCATAGGCTCTACAGATGGAAAAGGGACAAAAGCCTGGAGGGCAAGGGCAGGCAGGCAGGCAAAGCTGCCTGAGAACACCAGCTCGCCCTCCCTGCTCCCACCACCAGATTTTGCATAAGCCTCAGCCTTTCCCTACACACTGCCCACCTGCAGGGGAGAAAGGTTATCTGACAGTCTCACCCTATTTCTCCAAAAGAAGCAAAACAGTGTCCAAGTGGATTAAGTTATGAACCACATTTAAACCCTGCATTTAGTTAGTCCTATCATCCTTCCAACCAATAGGTAAAGACTTAGGGAAGAAACCAAAATAGTATAGATGAAATAGTTTCTTTTCTGTACATCCAGGTTGCAATGTACTTAAATTTTGCAATTCCATCACAAATTCCATCACACATAATTTTGGGGGGAGGGGGGCTCATACAAAACGACAATCTAAATATACAATGTAATTGTTGACTAGCTCAACTTCCAAAGGAATGAATTCTTTGAAAGAATAGGAATATTTGAGTTATGTAATCTGGGGAAGATATCAAGTGACTGAGGAGAGAAGAGAAGAAAAGAAAAGGAACTGGCTGTGGGCAGAGATTTTGTCTATTTTGTTCACTGCTGTGTTAGCAGTATCTGGAATGTACTAGGTGCTCCGAAAGTATGTGTTAAATGCAAGAACAAATAAACATTTAATGAGAATCTGTCTTAAACCAGACATTGTAAAACATGACCATAATTAATTCTCACAAGATCCTTTGAAGTTGGAATTATTGCTTGATAAAGACATGCATTCAGATAAGTTGAATGACTATTAAGATTGTGACAGGTTGAAACACAAGTCAAAATGACTATGTGGCTTCTCAATGTGTTTCCTTCTACAGAGAGAAATAGCTTTCAAATACAAGAAATTCAAATGCTATTTCGACCCTCCATTTTCTGTTATAAGAAAGATCCTGATGTTCTCCAGATTGTCACTGCAAAAGTAATTCTTTTGCAGTGATCACACTAGAAAGATAACGCTGACAGTGTGGCTATTAATGGCTGAAATACTAACACACAGCTGAAATACTAACAGTTATCTGCTTGAAAAGCAGTCACAGAACAGAAGTGTGTGGGAAACCAAAATGCACTCCTAGAGAAAGCAAAGGGAAGAAAAAAAGGGAAATCATAACTGTAATCTGTACTTGAACTGAAAATAAGCATCTTTAAACGGAAAAAAAAAAAACCCAAAAGACACTTTAGCCTTGTGTAATCAAAATAAACAACAAAATAGACCAAATTGTATAAACTAAACCCTGTCTTTGGTTTCCAGTGACATTGCAAACCACGGAGAGCTCCACCATCTCTTTATTTTTTTTTTTTAAAGATTTATTTATGCACACAAGAGCTGGGGTACAGGTCAGAGTCCAGGGAGGTGAGAGGATTCACCAGAGACAGAGTGGGGAGCAGAACAGACAGATTGACTGAAACACACTGCTGGGGGCAGCAGCAGGTGAGGCGGGAGAGGTCTGCCACGCCATGTGGGTTCCCTCCCTAGCCGGAGGCAGGGATTGAACTCATGCTGCAGTGGCTGCGGTTTGCTTCATAGTGTGTTGCTTAACCCACTGCGCCACCAGGGAGGCCCACCACCATCTCTTTAAATTGCAGCAAAGGCTCTTTTCCTCTAGTGAGTTTTTAGTCTGACACCACCAACTACATTAACATTTGCCACGCCCTTCCACTTTGATCTGCGGTACCCTTTAAATTTAACAGAGTTCCCACTGCTGCAGAAGCAAAATCATCCTAATTTCAAAGACTTTCATTTCATTTATCCTGGGTATGAAAATTAGCAAGAGCCAGTAGCCTGCAGGTCTAAAGAAAATCTTTGGACTGGATCTAAAAGAAATGAAGCTGTAAACATAAAAATGGAAGTTTAATCAAGACTATAACCATTGCTATGACTTCCAAACGCTACAAGAAAAAGAAAAATGATAAGGATTCAGGATCAAGCTACTTATCTCTAAAATCAGACAGATGTGCATGTTATTTTCTACAATCCCTTCAAATTCAATGAATCTATGACCATAAACCTGGAAAGTCTGGGGAAGCTTTCCTGGATTTGCCATATAATGGAAAAACAAAACTGAGCTTCACTGATTATTCCCTGTGTGGTTTGGGAGAAGTTACTTTTAAATCCGTTAGTTTGATTCTTCATCCTCAGGGACAGAGATAGTTAAATACAGTTCACAGGATTGTTGAGGAAAGCAAGTGGGGAAATGGGCGGTCATTTAAAAGCTTTTTATTTATATTTTTTGAAGATTTATTTATACACACAAGAGCTGGGGTACAGGCCAGAGCCCTGGGCGGTGGGAGGATTCACCAGAGACAGAGTGGGGAGCAGAACAGGCAGATGGACCAAAACACACTGCTGAGGGGAGCAGTGGGCAAGACAGAAGAGGTCTGCTATGCCATGTAAGTCCCCTCCCCCGCGGGCAGCAGGGATCGAACTTGTGCTGCAGTGGCTGTGGTTTGCTTCATAGTGCAGTGCTTAACCCACTGTGCCACCAGGGAGGCCCCATTTAAAAGCTTTTTAAAGCTTTGATTTTTAAAGGAATTTTTAAAAAAGAGGCTTTTTACACCTGACATCACCACATAGTGGAAAATACAAAAGCCAGAGACCTCCCATTCAGATATGTGGCAGCCTCCTATGATCAGACCACCAAGAAAGAAACTTTCTGTAATAGGAAAGTGGGGTTTTAGTAGTGCCAACTTCCACCAGCATGGAAAGGTATCACTTATGACTCAAGCCAGTCGCATCGAATCACAGTAAGGTTTCACTGGGGGAATCTACACAGTAATAATAGAAGCATATAATTCAATTGGTGGTAAAAGGGAAGTATGATGGAAAACACTTGGTGACTCAGGAAACTGACTCACGGGATGAAGTAGACTCAGGAGTCGAGCAAAGACTTTAGAAGTATCTCAAACTGGCTTGATTTTGTGGCTGTAGTTACCCTCCTTTTCAGAGCTATGTTATCAGGACTACCTGTTAGTGTTAATTTACACAGGATATCTCAGCACAAATTCTTTTTTTTTTTTTAAGATTTATTTATGCATACAAGAGCTGGGGCACAGGCCAGAGTCGTGGGAGGTGAGAGGATTCACCAGAGACAGAGCGGGTAGCAGAACAGGCAGATCTACTGAAATAACCTGCTGAGGGGAACAGTGGGCGAGGCAGGAAAGGTCTGCTGCGCCATGTGGGTCCCCTCCGTGGCTGGGGATTGAACTCACATTGCTGTGCAGCGGATGCTTCACAGTGCAGCACTCAACCCGCTGTTCCACCAGGGAGGCACTCAGCACAAATTCTTATGTCCTTGCATTTAATTGATAACTTTTAATTGATAACTTAAGCTCTATTTCAACTACCTCTGACTACACATCAAATTCCTTATTTTTAGCTCCCCTCGGAACACCTGAAAACATGGGCCTCTCAATCAGTCAGAGTCATTACAATATCAATACATACAACATCTCTGTGACCCACAATTCCCCACTGTTCCCAGGATTCTTGCACCCAGGCCACCAGCAGAAGACTGCTCCAACTTGGAAAGGACCATTCTTGGTAGATCAGTAGGTGAACAGCTCAGCTCTGAGAGCTCACTTATGCCAACATAAATCAAATGACAAAATAGATGCCCTTATATGACTTCTATCATGTTCTATTTTGACCTGTATAAGACCTTTTTTTGAACTTGAGTTACCTAGCAGCATTTAAAAATCAGGAGGTTCCACATCAAATTCCATATTTTTAGCTCCATTTGGAACACCTGAAAACATGGGCCTTACTAAGGACTTGGGGAGAATAAAGCCTCTGCATTGTGGTAGACATCTGACTCTGTATCTGGCCCACTTTACTGCAGGAAGTTCTCTGCCTGATTCCTATAGAAATTTGCATGCAATCCTAACTCGGAACTTCATCTACAAAAGCTACTGTCTACAAAAGCTTCTGAAGACTTCTCAAAGATATGAGGAAATGCAATTACCTCAGCATCAAAATGACAGCTTAGATATCAAGTTCTGAAGCTGATCTTCTAAAACACCCCTGAAGACGTAATGATGACAGGAAACTGGTGAGCTTGTTTCTCACAGGCCAACAGGCTGAGGACCTCAGGACCAGACGAGAAGCCGTTTTAATCTTGCTATTGTTTCTCAACTGCTCTCGCAGTATACAAAATCAGTTTTATAATATTGGGTTGTCGGAAGCATCATGACGTGTTTTTTCTGTTTTTCAAGAAAAACACGTCATAACATTTCTGACAACCCAATAATTTATATTAATCAACAAATATATGGAGACATTTCTAAACTATAAAGGAATATTTCAGTCTACATAAAGCTAAATTCAAAGTGCTTCACTAAATGCTTTCTAGAGCTCGTAATTGTCGTCAATAAAAATAAACCCAGTTTAATGGAAAAATATGAATCACAGAGATCCTGATTTTAGCAAAGCTTAACAGCTAGATCCTTATTTTCCGAAAGGCCACACTTGGCTCATTTTTGTGGCATTACTTTTGTTTCTCCATAACGCCGTTGCTGGTATATGACGGCTGTCAGCGTGAACGCCCGTCCGGGAATAAGGTCCAACTTGTGGGAAAAGGCTCCATGCACTTAGACTTCTGTGTGAGTTCGCCCCATTAAAGAGCTTATGCTTTGTTACGCTTCTCTGAACTTGGCAGGGCCTCTTCATTCTCTTACAAGTTAAGTGAAAAGCAAAACTGCACTGGGCTGCTAATGATTCCTAGTGAGAGCCTTGAAATGTGAATGGTGGTAACCCTGAGAGATTATTCAAGTAGGGAGTCACAAATCCCAGAGATACCCTGTTAGTTCAAAAATATGGGAAGCAAAGCTGCACCCTCAATCTATGCCCCTCCTTAAATTTACCAAAAAAGGCACCTGGGAAAGGGAAATGACGCTGCCAACTGTATTTGCTTTAGCAGGATGTTTTAGCCTCTGAAGTAAGAGTTAAGGCTCTGAATTTCCTCCAAATTACAGGAAAGTTCATAGAGTGACACATACACAATGTGAACAGTTTATAACACAGAGAAACTATAGTGACCCCTGATGTCTAAGACTTCTTTTGTATGGAATACAGATTGCTCTTTTTCTTATTTTTCCTTCACATAGATTTAAATAAAAGTTGGGTAGGAATAAAAGTGCTTACCACAATAAGAAAATATTCCGATTACTTTGCTCCAGATGGAAGTTTCCTGCCAGCTACCAGTGTGCTCTTGATTGATAATGAAATGCAGAGTCTAAAGTGAACTTATTGTGGTAACACACAGACACACAGTTCCACATAAGTCAAATGCTGCAAACCACCTAATAGCTTCACCAGCAAGGCCAGAACCATCCCCGACATGACGAAAGTCATGTGGTGGCCTCAAAACCATCCTCACCAGGAACAAATCATAACATTTAATCACTGCTTGGTTTTTCAGTAAAACTCGTCTCGTGTTTTTTTTCCAAGATTTTAAAAAATTCTTCCACAGACTTATTCTATCCACTAGGCATAGTGCTTCCCCCCCCAAATCATCTATTTATAAATCAAGAATGTCTGTTAAATCACAATGAAAAATAATTGTCTTTTCCTTAAGCTAAAAAAAAAAAACCCTAAGTTTCAATGTTGAGCATTGTATTGAAGTAAACCGTTTATTCTAGATGCTTACCTCAGAGAGAAACTAGTTAATTTGTTCCTTTTTTGAGGAGACAAACAGAAGTATACCTTTTCTTTTTCTCTAGTAGAAATCTGATGTTTATTGAGGCATCCAAGAGCCCATACTACCAATCTTCCAGAAGATAGCTGCAATGAAGTTAGGTAATAACACACACTTACTTCATATATATATATCTATATATATGTATATATATAGATATATATATAGATATATATGTATATATATGTATATGTATATATATATGTATATGTATATATATGTATATGTATATATATGTATATATATAGATATATATATACACACACACTCTAGTGTCTTGATTAATATTTGTTAGTCTTCATGAGAATATCTGTAGTGGCAGGAAGGCATACAGAGCAAGTTCGGGATAGTTCTGGGCAGACGGGTCAAGGAAGGGAGTCTTGGAGCCCTGGGGTGGCTTTTATGCTTTTTATTGATCTCTACATCAGAGGTGGCATCAGGTACATGGCAGGCCTCCCAGCCTCTGGCACATCTCACCCTCTCGGCTGCTTTCTTCTCTCTCCCTCTCCCTCTCTCTCTCGCTCTCTCTTTCTCTGCTGCTGCTGCTGCTGCTGCTGCTGCCGCCCTTTGGTCTGTACTGTCCTGGCGTCCTCATGACGCCGCCCATTTAAGGCCGTGTCCAACTCAGGTGCGCCCACCTGCGCATGCCCACCCTGGAATGCTCGCAGCACCGCAAGTGTCTGTCATCACAGTGGTGGGAGGGTGGAAAGACCTGATTTCTCTAACCCTACAATATCCTAAACTGGTCTTTTCATATGTCTAACAGAAACCCAAAAGAGTACAGAAAAAATGACAAAGAAACAACCTAGAAATAAAATCTCCTTCTCTGTAAGCCACATAAACCTTGACCCAGTTCTGTGCTACTGTGTCTCTTGAATGAAAGGACAATACAATCCAGGTATCCCCTTCACTTTTATTTACCCTGGTAACAGGTTCAGTAACTAAACTAACAGGCTTGTATTGAATTCCTTAGAAAACCACCTACAGATGTTGAAATTACTTCAACATGTTTCAATTTTTGCTAATTGGGGCCACAATTAAAAATAACTGATGGGGAGGGGGTAGGGGAGTATAAAACACTGAATGAGAATCATTTTTTTAAAAGAAAAACTTTAATAAAAAAAATTGGGCCTCCCTGTTGGCGAAGGGGGTTAAGCACCACACTATGAAGCTTTCAGCAGCCACCGCAGCACAAGTTCGATCCCTGGCCAGGAAGGGGACCCACATGGCGCAGTAGACCTCTCCTGCCTCAGCTGCTCCCCTCAGCAGTATGTTTCAGTCAGTCTGCCTGTTCTGTTCCCTGCTCTGTCTCTGGTGAATCCTCTCACACCCTGCACCACTGACCTGTAACCCAGTTCTTGTATGTATAAATAAATCTAAAAAAAAAAGAAAAAAGAAAACTCACAAAATGAATATACAAAATGAGATAATGTATATGAAATGGCTTATCAAACTATATGTTGTTATAAAGGTCTTTTTGCGCGTTAAAGGAGCGGGTCCTTGTGGGTATATCTTCTACATTTCGTATAATTCTGCAATTCTTACTGTAGTGTTTATTATAGTAAATACATAAGCTGGAAAAGTGAAAAAAAGTAAGAAGGAAGAAGAAAAACATTGGATGCTTTCACTTGTGAGTGGAATATAGTATAAGGAAATCAAATAAAGTATCAAAAAAAAGGCAAAACTTGCAAGCCGACCATAGATCTGAGGTGTGTAGGAGGGGAGGGCAGAGAAAGGGAAGGAAGAGGAATCAAAACGGGGGCCGTCCCTGGTGGCGCAGTGGGTTAAGCAACACACTATGAAGCAAACTGCAGCCACTGAAGCGCGTGCAGCACGAGTTAGATCCCTGCCACTAGCCAGGGAGGGGACCCACCTGGCGCAGCAGACCTCTCCTGCCTCACCCGCTGCTCCCCTCAGCAGTGTATTTCAGTCAGTCTGCCTGTTCTGCTCCCGGCTCTGTCTCTGGTGATTCCTCTCACCGCCCCCACCTCTGGCCTGTACCCCAGCTTTTGTGTCTCCCACCCCTGCCTCTGGCCTGTACCCCAGCTCTTGTGTGCATACATAAATAAATTTTTAAAAAATAAATAAATAACAGGGGAGGGACGAGCACAATAGACTAGTGATGGATCATGGATGCTATGGTGGTGGGAGAACTATAGGGACTACAACCTGAGGAGAGAAATCAAGATACTATCCCAAAACAAACAACAATGTAAAAAAATTAATTCTTAAAAACTCAGGTGGAAATAATCTTAACAAAACATTCAGCAGAGGATAAAACAGTCAAGGTAATTCTTTGATGTCCTCACTCACTTTCGCATGTGTGCATGAGAATATGAAAATCTGTGTTTTTCTAAATTCTGCCCTGACCAGCATCTAGACAAGGAAGAGAAACCAAGAACTACTGCTGCAGGTGGCCGCATGAAGCTAGCTGAAGCAGAACAGCATGTGAGAGCTAACCACTATTTCTGGTGCGGCAAAATATCTGCAGAAGTTTGTAGAGTGAAGAAATCTCCAGGCATAGGATGGTAATGCCTTTACAAATGATTTAACACATCTTCTTTTATTTTAGGACATCATTTTACTGATGACTTAAATTTGTTTTTCCCTGAAGTGTCTAGACGAGAAAAAAGAAAATCTGAAATTAGAAATAAATACAGCCTCCTTTGTGCAAAAGGATGAAACCGCTAATCCTCCCCCCTCCATGGACCACTGAGGGGTAGATCCGGT
This sequence comes from Galemys pyrenaicus, assembly GCA_019455555.1. Lineage (NCBI taxonomy): Eukaryota > Metazoa > Chordata > Mammalia > Eulipotyphla > Talpidae > Galemys > Galemys pyrenaicus. Next base: position 4,744,894 of record JAGFMF010011828.1, read on the forward strand.
AATGGTGAATGTGGACCTCAGCTATTGGCATTCTGAGGTTCCTCATCATAAATTTAAAAAAAAAAAAAGGCCCTTGAATGTGAAAGGGCCAACTTGAAGGTTCTTCTTTCTGCACTAGTATCAACAAGGCAGCCGAAAAGTGAAGCAATAATAGAAGGAGCCTTCTAGGGAAGCAGATAAGCACCCAATTCCTATCCCTCTTTTTCAGCCCAGGTAGTCCTGTGACTCTATCCTATTCCCTTTCCTCCTGGTATCTAACTAAGGTCTGTCCCAGCACATTGCTGTACCTGAGGCATTCTTCTTCTGCCCAACTTCTCCCCCAGCAGGCTGAGGGGAGGAATCCTCAGATAGAGCACCCCCAAATAATGTATCTAAGCCAAGAACAGCAAGTTTAAAAAGCCCTCAAGAGCATGAGTATACCTGCCATCTCTTTGTGTTTCTGTTCATTACTACTAACAATGCAATGCTCACAGAACTGTCATCTGACTGAATGCCTTTATGGGTTTGGTGGGGTGGTAAGAAGTGATTTGGCACAACCCAATTTGCACGTTGCAGATACTAATGTTTCAGTATCCTTTGCCAGTGTGTAAAAGTTTATTCTCTGTGAGGTTACTGATGATCTATCATGTATTCCTAAAACTGAAATCTGAATGTCAATAAACTTTGTGGCAGTTTCATTGCAACCCAAGACTCTTCCACGATGCAGACATTCTTGAAGGATTACAAATAACAATACTAAGCCAAATTCTCATCCTATAGAATACCATTCTTAAAATCCCTTAACTTCTTAGTGCTTGGTTTCTGGAAACTAAAAGAATGTAAAAGAGCTGATGTTCCTGCTAGGGAACACTGAAACTTTTTGTCACATTCTGTTGAACTCTTATAATCTCCTTCCATAATCTCACAGAGAAAGTCTCATACAGATAGTTGATAGTGACTAGCAGAAGTCTACCCTATTGATTTTTTTTTTAATTTCACAGTTCTTGAGATACAAAACTTGCTTCAAATCTAGAAAGTTCTTTCATGTATCTATCCAGTTTATCCTCTTCACCCAGTCAACCACAGTTCTGATTTCCATCTCCAGAGTAGTTTTGCTATATTTGAATTTCATATAAATTGAATCTTGCAGTATGTTCTCATTTGACTTTTTGCTCAACATAATGGTTATGAGATTTACACAAATTATTGCACGTATCAGCAGTAGTTCCATTTTAATTGCTGAAAAGTATTTCATAATATGAATTTCTCACGATGCACTTATCCATTATTGACATAAGCTGGTTTGGCACAAGATGGTGCTTCAATTAAATATATAGACATATAAGTAACAATTTCTGTTTGCCAGATCTGCAATTCATACTCAGCTTTTGCTAATCATTATACTCAGAGCCAAACCTGACTTTTAATTCTTCGATTTCAGAGGGATGAAAAAAGAGAGCATGGGAAAATAAGAATCACATGAGACTCTGAATCCAAAAAGAAATCACAAGGATGACTAAGGGAAACTACTTTAAACATGAACCAAATTTCTGAACTTCCTTCAGTGTTCTCTTCCTCTAATTCTTATTTCTGTAGACCACTGGTTAAAAACTATGAAATAATGCTCTTTGTTGGCAATCTGAAGGCATTAGTTTAAGTGGAACTTGATTGCTTTGGTATTCTGAAAGATGACTCCAGTTGCAATTTGTGTAACAGTGAAGGCAATGGTATGTATATATAAAAAAAGTATTCTGAGTTCCTTTCCTTTTACCACATAACACATACAACAAAAGAGCAGGAAGGAAGGTTGAAGGAAATGATGCAATTTATTTATGATTCCTCATTATCAAGAACTTACTGTATTCACAGGGAAAGAATACTCAAATTGGTTATTTATGATTCCTCCCTCAAGATGTTTAGAAGTACTTAGAGAAAACACAGACAAATTTATTTGATCTAATTCATTAGGAAACAAATGTGATCAACATATTTTGATCTAATTAGTTAGGTGACCGCAGAAAAAATTCAATTGAGCTTTACTATATTTTTTTAAAAAAGTAACTGGACATTGTACAAAGATTATAGAAATTTGTTATTGCAAATGCTGATCTTTCGGTAATTTTATCTAGTGATTAATTTTTGAGCCAGTAACTGTAAGATCAAATCTTTAACAGCTTTAGAGTTAAAATATATTTTAATGTGTTATCACACCATCCCTTGCTTCTCAAATGAAAATGGGATGCTGACACTTAGAAATATTAACTTTTAAGTCTTTGCTTTCTAGGATTTCCCCAATAGAGCCCATCCCCTTTCTGACGTTGCTATTTCAAAGTAGTAGTTTCCAAACACAGCTACATTTGTGTTGCCTAGATACCACAAGTCTCAGTGATGTACTGAATGAAGAATCAAATCATCCAATGGAAGTACTACTATTGTTGTATTGACAATATCCCTAACATAGGCAATATCTATAGCAGAAATTAACTCAATATAAAAAGTAAAGTTAAAATCAATAGAAGACTTTTTACATTGGGAAAATTAGGCATCACAACTTAATCACAACGCAAGTATCATATACTGAAATAGAATACAGTATCTAATCAACTTAGATGCTAATTCCTATTTCTATAAATTTTTGAACTTGCAATATCACTACATCAAATTTTATTTAAAAACTTAAGTTTTAGACTATGACACTAAAAAGCTAGAACAAGCATTTGTCATGGTTAACCTAACTTTATTTGAATGTTCTGTAAAACTGTCATCACATTTAACACTGTTGGGAATAAACTATCACTTGATGTCATTTTATAACTTTCTAGGATATGTTTGAGCCAATGGTCCTTTTGATGAGAATATATCAAGTAGTACTTAGGTTTTCTGTTTTCACTTAAAACACTAGATATGTTTTTTAATCAAAACTTGATGAGTATGTTTTAGTAAAAACATAGTTACTGTGACCCCCCCCCCCAACTCTTGGGATATACTGAATTAAAACCAGATATTCATGTTGGGATACAACCAAGGATTCTTTCATCTCAACTATTGCATCCTGGTCAGGACAAAGCCTCTGCCATGCATCTGTCTGCTCAGAAAATCAGTCGTGACTGTCCAGTTTTTCACAATTAAATGCCCTATGTGAAGTTTTCAGGAAGAAAGCACATGAAATCACTGAATGTGATCACAAGTGAGTAAGTGAGGCTGTCTTCCCTGTCACGCACTAGCTCCCCCTACCCACTAAAATCAGTTGCCCCATCTTCTCTTCCCCATGCCATGTGAGTCACCACCATATTTAAAAAGATAAGGCCAAGAACGTGTGCCTTATCTGCCATAGGAACACAAAAATGGACACTTTTCCATTATGCTAGACTCTGGAATGAGCGCTCTAGGAAGTGAGTCTAGCATGAACTCATTCCTTCCGCCTCAGCAGACAGATGGATAGACATGCCCATTTGTTTCCAGTCTTTTGTCTTCAGAGTGTTTTTGGCATTTCCTTCAGGAAACTGGAGGTTGTGACCTAAGGTTTCCTTAGTGAACATGCTTCTGTTTCCCACAGTTAACCTTACCCAGAAATGACATCTACTTTATAAGGTAAGGTTTATCTTCATGTCCCAACTGTGTCCTGTGCAGAGCTAATGACATTTGAAAGCAGAAACTCTGAAAGTAACAATACACTGGAGACCCAAACACACCAAAATACCGTTTAATCCCCAATGAAGGCAGTAATGCCAAAGAGAAAATTAACTATTGCAGTCATTCTGTGATGTTTGCAAAGTGTCCTTGCTCTGATTTTATAATGGAGTAATGAATATTTAAGTTGTTAGATACTGTAAGTCAAGTTTTCAGATAAAAGATGCTACTTAACTAAATCCATCAACCTGCTTCCTTATTTATATTGGTCTCAAATTGTTCAGAGCATAAACTGAGGAAAGCCAAGACGATGTCTTGAAAAATTTAAGTATTTACCATTTTCTCCCATTTCTATAGATCCACTTCCCTGTCATGTTGGTAGAAAGCCAACAAAAGTAAGTTTTTGTTGACATGTTGAACTGATTCAGTAGCATAATTCAGATTTATAATCAGCTCCTTACATTTCTTTAAAATCTCATGTTTTAAAACAATTATTTTACTTAATTTGGTTTGGCTTGAATGTAATTTTAAACTCCATTACGTTTACTTTTCAATGTGGTATTTAGAAGCTGGTGGTTTTCTCATTCTTTACTACTCTTCAATGTCAACTTATTGAAGTTTCTCTTCCTGAAAAAGAGTGGTTTCTAAACAAACCACACTTTTTTTTCACACCCTAGTTTATCAAGGTAGAACTCCTTTAAAGAAAACAGAATCAAAATCAAGAGCCACATAAATAGAATATCTGAGTAATTATTTTTTAAAAAATGACCTTTACAAAGGACTCTTTAAAAAATCAGTTTATTAATGTTTAAACGTTGATAAAGCTATGTGCAAATGATCCACAAAAGTCAGAAAACCTATTAAATACTATTTAAAAAAAAAACACAAGACATTTCTCAGTTTAATTGCACTGAAACCTTACTAAAGAGACAGCAATATATTTTTATTCTTTGTAACATTTATACACATCTTCAATTAACTAACAGGTGTACTGAAAATTTTCTGATGTTTCCTATCAGTTAAAGTAATGCTTTGAGAGCACAAGAGGGTGGTATTCTCTTATGAAATACACATTCAATGGTGTTAAACACAGGTTAGAAAAATCCAATAAAATGACCTCTGCTGAAAGAAATACATTCAACAATCATGAAAAGTACTTTTAACACAACAAAATAAACCATCCTGTTGGATGAAATGAATCACACAACACTCTGAAATAAACATCAACAAAAGTGCCGAAGACAGATGTTGTATTTGTTAGACAAAGTCATCAAGAAATCTCTCTTGGCTTACAAATCTCCCCTCTCTACTCCCCAGTCAGTTTTTATCTTGTTTCGCTTGTTTCTCCCAAGACACTTAAAGATCCTGGCAGACATCATTTAAACTAACTGAACTTTCTTAGGCAAATTCCAGCCACAATGGACAAATGTGTTGCCTTCTAACACATTCCATTGTAAAGATGCAAAAAAAAAAAAAAAAGTCAAAGTGACTTCAATCCAATTCCAAAGAAACTGACCCAGTAATGTGGAAACTTTGGCCTCAGTGAATGGAATTAAATTGATTTACATCTCCAAACCATTTCCATCTCCTCAAGGTCCATACCAGACACAGCCTGCCTGCTACAGATGATCAAGAAATGAACCAAGCTACATCCCTGGCTCTGGTGACACCAGGTAGTTAAAATATGAAGTGAAAGAATTTTGAAGAGAGGTGTGAAGGGGAAGGGGGGTGGGGGAGTGGATGCATAGAGCATACCTAGACAAGCAGAAGTGCGCACACTGGGTTGCAAACTGAAGTGAAAGAAAACATCTCCTTCAAGTTCCCAGAGAGAGCTTTCACATGGACATGAGTCTTTGAGGAGGGGCCAATGAACCCTTAAGGAGCTTGACAATGCTAGACCTTTGGCTCAGTACAAAATCAAAGCTCCAGGGAGGAGGAAATGGATTCCAGGCGAGAACCTGATCTCCACCCTTCCCAGTGCATTGTTCCCGGAAACTAACTCTAGTCAACAACACCCAGGTTCACCAGGCAGCTCTTACTTAGCCCTCCTCTCCCTCCCTCTGGCTCTGAGGAACTCCTCTCAGTGGCATTTGCGCCCAGAATCTTCTTCCCCCAATCACTGGGGTGGTGGGTCACCATGGGAGAACACTCCCCATGGGCTGGCAGCCTGCAGTTTTAAGAAGAAGAGTTGACGTTTCCAGAGGACATAATGGTCTCTGGGTTGTCCCCGTCGTCCTTCTGGGGATGCGAGGAATTGTCCGATTTACTGCGGCTGAATTCCATGCCGGCTATGATGGGCCGCTTGATTTTGCCTGCAGAGTCCCCGCTGGGGCACTTGCAGCAGGACATGATGCGGATGAAGGCCCGGCGCATCTCCTTGTTGGTGAGAGTGTAAATGATGGGGTTAGTGCCAGAGTTGAGCACGGCCAACACCAGGAAGTACTCCGCTCTGAAGAGGATGACGCACGTCTTCACCTTGCAGCCCACGTCCAGCAGGAGCAGGATGAAGAGGGGTGCCCAGCAGGCGATGAAGGCACTCAGGACGATAATGACGGTCTTGAGCAGCGCCAGTGACTTCTCAGAGCTGCGGCTGGCCTTCGAAATGTTCTTGCGGAAGGTGAGACGGCGGCTCCGAGTCCTGACCAAGGAGTAAATCCTGCAGTAGAGAATGACGATGGAGAGCAGAAGCAGAGTGAAGACCGTGGTGCAGAAGAGGATATAGTGCTTGTGGTAGAGCGGGAGCACTGTGGAGCAGCTGGGCAGCGCGCTGATGCAGTTCCAGCCCATGATTGGGAGGCCCCCCAAGATGAGCGAGATGACCCAGCAGGCACTGATCAGCAGGAAGGAGCGGAAGCTGTTGCTCCCGTTGTGGAGTTTCATCTTCAGCATGGTGATGTAGCGCTCGATGGCGATGGCCAGGAGACTGAATACCGAGGCAGACAAGGCCACAAACATACTCCCTTCCCGCAGAAACCACTGGGCCGGGGTGAGCTTGTAGGTGGTGGCCCCAGACAAAAGCAGGTTGGCCGCGTAGGCGACCCCCGCTAACAGGTCTGACAGGGCCAGGTTGCCAATAAAATAGTACATGGGTCGGTGGAATTTCTTGGTTTTCCAGATAGTCAGCAAAACAAAGATGTTTTCCAGGATGATAAAGCAACAGATGAGAATGAACACCACTGAGGTCAGTTTAATGCCATTCTCCTTGTCTGCGCCGATGTTCAGCTTGCCCGTGTAGTTGTAATGCCGGACAATGATGTCATAGTTGACATAGTCGGAGACAGAGCTGCGAAGGGCTTTGACCTGTGGGAAGCTGGTGGACCCCATCCTGAGCGGTGTCCCCAGAAACCAGTGGGTGGTGCTTCTCCAGATAAACGCTAGAGGGCGACGCCGAGTGAGTCTGTGCTTGCAGTTAGAGAGATCCAGGCTTTTTGCGTAGCTTTTCCTTGGCTGGAGAGGGCCTCGGAAACCGCAACCTTAACAAGTCACAAAGAGAGAGTCAGGAGAAAGGCCACAGCATACTGGCACAATTCAATGTAGCCATAAGGCATGGCTCCAGTTTTGTTGTTAACGGGTTTTTTTGTTTTTGAAGGAAACTTGGGACGCGTGCAAAGAATGGGATTGTCTAAAAAAAAAAAAAAAAAAAAACCCTCGTTGTTTGCAAAAAATAAAAAGAAGGAAGAGGGAAGAGAGAGGCTAAAATTAAGAATTTGCCACGAACTGAAAAACTCCAGTTCCACAGGACAAAAATTCTACCACCCAAAAGCAAATGGGAAACCTTGAGAAAGTCACTCTTACGTCCATTCTCGCCCCAAATTTGCAACCCGGAGATCCTCCTAAGCCTTTCTGGCTCAGAGGCGGCCTCAGCACAGCTCTTAAGAGAAACCCAACCGCGGGACTGAGGGCTGAGGGCGGAGACACACACTTCTGCCACTACCACCCACCACCCAGCTGATAAGAGGTGAGAACCACCTCCTCATTGCCATGCAAGAAATTAGCTGTGTACGAAAATTCACTCGCCATCGTTAACTCATTCTTTGAGCTCTATTAATAACTCTAGAAGCAGGTGTGCCTCTAGTCAGGGAGCGCAGCGCGGTGTGGGCAGCTGAGCCCTCCCGGTAAACAGGAAAGATTAGTGATACAACAGCCTTTTCTTTTTTCTCCCCACCCCCCCCTTCTCACAAGGCAGTGCAAGAAAATATAAAAGGTACTCAGTAGCAATCATTCATAAAGATTGCAATAAATCCCAGAAGTTTCGTACATTCTCTGATTGCACAAGTATTTTTAGTTACTTGTGGGTACAGCCAAAACATACACACACAAAAAAGAAGTTATACTACAAAGGATCACACATGCCTCTACATTCCTGAACCCGAGTACAAAACGACTCTCCAGAAAGGATGCCGTGGATTGCTAAACTCGCACCCGTGTTTTATGTACTTCCCTCCCCCCAGACCATTGCCTCCACTCACTAAACTAGAAAGTGTGAGGAAATGAAACATGGCACTGGATGGCAGTTTACTTCTACGTTGTTTAAATGTCTCGAGGTAAAGAAGCGCTGTAATGCAGACTGGAGAAATCCCAGCAATTCCCGGGACAGCATGCAAAGAACCTTCGCTCTCCTATCACCCCTGTCCAACCCAGAGCTTGCAGTGCAAAGTTAAAGACCGTACCCCCACCTCCCATATTCTTTGTCTATACAATTTCCAAAAATAAGCGCCTTCCCTCGCAGTCATGCGGCGGATAGCAGAACCCATTTAAAGAGAGGGTTCTGAAGTGTCCCTCTCCCAGCCCAGTAACAGTCCGACCACCCGCAGCTTCCACCACCTCCCACCTACCCGTCCACTCTACAATTGGGGATTAACCCTTTTGCAACTCATAAATCACCAGTGCCCCAAGAGCAGTCCGCTCCGGTGGGGCTCCTTAGCCCCTCAGAGAGGAATGCTTTTTCAACACCCTGAGATGGGTAAAGTTTTTTGTTGTTGTTGTTAGTTCGTTTTACTTCGTCCCGATTTAAAATTCCGTCCTGATACTGAAACCCTCCTGCAGCAGCACTCCCCAACACCCCGAACCCTGCTGGCAACGCGTGCAGTCCCCTACCTAGCTCAGGCTGGACGAAGTTGGGTTCGCAGAGCTCCGGGTCTGCATTGCGCGCTCGGCATCTTGCTGCTGCCCAGGACTGGCCGCGTCGCGTTGTGCAAACTTCAGGATCCCTCTCCTGTCTCGGCCGCCAGACTCAAGAGGTCAGTTGCCTGGCTGCTGCCCTCGCCGGCCTGCAAGCTCCTTCCTTAGGAGGAGACCCGGAGGGGTTAACGGCTCGACCCCCACCCCCAGGCCTTAGGGCAGTGGCTGGAGGCCCCGCTCTTGTGGATCTCCTGCTGATACTCTCAAAGGATCTAGGACAGAAGCAAAAAAAAAAAAAAAAAGCCCCTCCCAGCAATAGAGAAAAAAACTAAGGGGCGGAGCCTGCTGCCCGGTGGACTATAACTGACTATAAATCACTGCCCTCCCTCGCTATCCACTGAGCCCAGGCGGTGTAGACGATTCTCACAAGTCTTGGAATAAAGAGGAGGTGAAGAAACTTTGGAAACTTTTTTCCCGAAAAGTCTTAATGAGCAAAGGTCAAACCATTGTCGCGTGGCATACCTCCCTGGTCCCCCACCCCCCAGCCCCTAGGGGACAGGAATCCAGAGATTGTGGCCGAGCGCCCCGAGGCCGCCTCTGCGTAGGCAAGGAGACGTGAGAGGTTACCCAACGAGTCTGGGTCCCTTTCTGGGGAGGAGAGCTCCAGAAGGGGCTGCGGAGGGACATACCCAGTGAGGTTCCTCCACCTCTTCACCCTTCCAAGCCCAACCCCCACCCCGATGCTGCGCCGAAACTTAGAGTCGCAGGCAGTGGCTTTTCTAGATGCACAATGCAGCGGTTCAGCGTCTGGCAAGGTGCTGAACGGGGGTTACCCCCACTCAACAGGGCGCAAAGTTTAGTCATGTGTCCCAGATCCTGACCAGTGGTGAGGGCTTGTAGTAGGTGGGCAGCTGCCGGGGCCAGAGAGTTTGCAAAAACTTCGGGGTGGGGTGCTGAGTAGTTTTCAAAGAGGAAGAGCCGCCAGGCAGAAGCCCAGACTAGGACCGACTTTGTCCTGCGGGGGGCGGCGCCCCTACCTCCCTTCACTTGGAGGAGAGCTCAAAGGTCCCTAAATATAATGCAAATCTCCCACTCTTTCCTTTCGCTTAGATGCCACTTTAGAACGTGCGACCTAGAGGCGGCCTTGGCCAGTAATGAGCTCAGGATATGTCTGTGCCTTGCTGTGCTGTGCTGTGCTGGTGGAGTCGGCTTCCAGCCCTCCCGTCCACCTATGCAGATGTGAGCAAAAAAACTTCTCATTTGTGCAGTTTCAATTGGCTGACACACCCTGTACCTGAATGACTCAGAAGGAGACTGAATGAATAAACAACAGACCCCAGCTTTTGAATTTTTATGAGCTTGTTTAAAAAAAAAAAATCAAATGACAGTTAATTCACAGCTGCCTGAAAGTTCAAAACTGTGATGCACTCAATACGCACTCACAAATTCAACAACAGTGCATGTATGCGTTGAAACTCTCACAAGAGTACTGGCACACAATGTAGCAGCTAAGATAACGGCACTCTCAATCATACAATAAATTGAATGGCTTTGAGGAAAGCTTTCATTAAGAAGGGGATACCTGTTGAGTCTACAGAGCACAGCAAAATGTGGGGACCTGGTAAACCCATCCCATCTGCTGATGTATGTACTTTAAGGAGAACGGGGTTAAATGATGAATTGCACACTCCTTCTATAGGAGGTTTGTGATATGTCTCTAATTTAAGAGGACTGCTCTGTGAAGCAAGCAGTGTGGGTCATTTTATTGATGAAATCTATGTCACTTAGCAGTGAGTGACAGAGTTGCTTTCCAAAACTTAGGCGCCTCTCAGCCCAAACTCTCAGTCAATAAGCAGACAGGAAACAGAAATATATGTTCTAAAGAGAAGCAAAATTCTAGTTGTAAAGTTTTAAATTTGTACTAATTTCTTGACTATCTACAAAATGTATGAAGAGATCCTAGTGAATATCCTTTTAAAACCACTTATCTTTCACTACAGAGTCTACAAAATGCATACAAAAGTACAATAATGACGGATTTTTCAACATGAAGGATTTTTTAAAAAATATATTTATTTATGCATACAAGAACTGGGGTACAGGCCAGAGGTATAGGGAGTGGGTGAGAGGATCCACCAGAGACAGAGTGGGAAGCAGAACAGGCAGATCTACCGAAACACTCTGCTGAGGGAAGCAGCGGGTGAAGCAGGAGAGGTCTGCTGTGCCATGTGGGTTCCCTCCCTGGCCGGCCTCAGGGATTGAACTTGTGCTGCAGTGGCTGCGATTTGCTTCACAGTGTGTTGCTTAACCCATTGCGCCTCCAGGGAGGCCCCTTATTTTAATTTTTAAAGATTTATTTTATGATTACAAGAGCTGGGATGCAGGTCGGGGGTGTGGGGAGGAAGGGTGTGTGAGAGGATCACAGCAGCGGGCGAGACAGGCAGACCAAGACAAGACAGGAGAGGTCTGCTGTGTGCCATCTGGGCTAACTCCTTGGTGGGGGATTGAACTCACACTGCAATGACTTAGGCAGCAGTGGCTGGCAAAGAGCTCCACAGTGCTGAGACTTAAAATCCTGTGCCACCAGGGAGGACCCAAAAATTTTCTTTTTGCTGAAATGTGTATTGTTTTGTCTTTTTTTTTTAAACTGCTTTTTTATTATTAAGACTATTTTTCGGGCAGCAAAAGGTTCACAGCAAAATTCAGTGGAAGGTACAGAGATCTCCCAACTACTTCTACCCCATATGCATAGCTGTCCTCCATTATCAACACGGGGATATTGACACCCATAGAGTAGTACATTTGTTACAACTGTTGAACCTGCATTGACACACAATTAATTATTCCTCAAATCCTTGGTCTACCTGAGGATTCACTCTGGGTGTTTTGCATTCTTTGCGTTTTGGCAAATGTACAATGACATGTGTCATGAGCAGTATTTGCACTGCTCTAACATCCTGTGTTCTGCCTATTTATGTGTCCCCTCCCCTCAGGGATATTACTTTTATTTTTAAAGTATATTATTTATTTATGCATACAAGAGCTGGGGTATAGGCCAGATGCGTTTGGGGGTGAAAGGGTTCACCAGAGACAGAGTGGGGAGCAGAACAGGTAGATTGACTTAAATACACTTCTGAGGGGAGCAGCGGGTGAGACAGGAGAGGTCTGCTGTATCATGTGGGTCCCCTCCCTGGTCAGGGATCGAACTCACACTGCTGTGCAGTGGATGCTTCACAATGTGGCGCTCAACCCACTGTGCCACTGTTCCCTAGACTATACATATATACAGAATTATGTCAAGGTATACTAATGAATATTTTCAGAAACCTCTCATTATCTACCTATAATATCTAATGTAAGAGTGCACATTAGTATTTGTGTGCCAGATGTCTAAGCGCTACACATATTAACCAGTTTCATCTTTACAATGACCCTAGAAGTTAGGCACTATTATTATTCCAATTTTAGAAAACTGACTCTCAGATGTAGAAAACAACCAGGTTAACTTGGGCTATGACTGTAGAAAGACTGCAGCCACTACTCCAAACCATCTTTGACAACTTCTTAAACATCAAACATTTCAAAGAATTGCAGAAGCGAAGCCAGTCTCTTTCTTGCGATTACTGTTGGTAAGGAGAGCAGTCAATGATTTAAAGAAGTCAAAACTTTTCATAATTTTTGGTAACATTCATCCTTGGTTCACATCCCTGGGATAAAAATGTTGATAACTGCTCAGGCAAGACTAGAAAGTAGGCAAAGCTATTTGCAGCAATGGCTTCCCTGCCAATTCTAAGACTCTGGTTCCCACACATCTCTTCCCGTTACTCTCAGGAGAGACCCGAATTATTGCACCCTCAAACTACCTCCTAGCTGCTGGCCCAGTTCCTTTTCAGCTGCTGGTTGGAAGCCGGTAACCCACTTGCTGTGAGGTTACCATCTGATGCCCGATGCCCAGTTCACATTGAGGTTGCTCCATTCCAAATTTCTGGTTTCACAGCAGCTTTGCCGGTCTTTATGCATGCATTAGTATCTTGCTTTAAGAAGTGCCAGATAAATGCCATACAATAGTTGGGAAATATGCTTAATTTTTACTCATTAATCTGCTATTCAATTTTAACTGGATGAGTTGTATTTTACGTGCTAAATCTAGCAACCATGCTCTCTTTCCTAAATGTATCAGTTACTTTTCACGCTTTACCCAGTCTCCTATAAAGGTCCAACCTTCCCCTTATTGAATTATAGTATAGCGAGCCCTCTACTTCCTGGAGACAGCAATATCAATCACCACTTTAATTTCCCTCCTCTCTAAAGTCCACCTTAATACTAATTTCACCATGTCCTTTTCAAAGGTGAAGGCTTATGTCACCCTGCTACTCCATCCAAACTTTTGGTGAAATAACTTCTTTCATAATTTCAATATTTTGGTCTTTACCTTCCAATGACCCTTTACCACCCTCTGTGTTAATAGCTATGTATCTCCTCCACCTAAAACTCACTCTCTGTCTCTCAGATTAAGCCCCAGTATTTCCCTCTTCTCGTTCGCCAACATTCAAAACCATGTGGTACAACATGGCTGAGCTTTAAGCACCCGGTATACGTGGGTGCAGCCTTAGCACTGCCGGTTCCTAGCTATAAGACTTTGGAAAATTGCCTTTAACTTACTTAATTCTCAGTTTCTCCATCTTTAAAATGGTCTGATGCTCACTGTTTTGATTATGGATCATTTGGTTGATTTTTTATTTCCTCATAACTATTTTGCACTTTTTATATCTTTGTATTTTATCTAATTTGTAGACTTTTCTCAATTGTATCTCCCAACTCTTCAGTTATTTCACTTTTCATTGTCATGCTTTTACCATTCTGAATTCTTTTTCTTTTTAGAACTTTGATTTTATTTCAGGGATGCCATATCTTCACTTACCCCTGAAGATATTAGAATGTTGCTGCCATTTTCTCTTCATTTCTGCATTATCTCATTTTCTTGTTTATTGTATCCTCAGTCCTTTCTTTCAGAGGCTTTCCCAATTGTCAGGTGACCTCTTGTCCATTCATGTAGAGGAACTAGAAACCAATTAAAAATTTTTTTGTGGGAGACTTGTCAACGGAAGGGTTTTAGATGATCAAACTGGGTTCTTTTGTTAAATACCCCCAGTATAGGTATCTGGAGATCTCTATTTCTGGTCTGATCAGTTTCACCAAAGAGGAAGTCCAAAACCTCTTGTCTGCCTCTACATTTTCCCAAGTGAGTGAATCAAGCATGAGCAGGACAGAAAAAGAGAGAGATTCAATATTTAGATTTGAACTAAGTCAGCTCTGACAGGTATTTCTGTGTGCAAAGATCCTCTGATTTAGCCCATTCTAAGGATAAACCTCCATTATTCCACTGAAATGAAAGTAGGTTTGAGATAAAGGACTGGAAGTTTCACTGCTTACTCTATGGTAAGAATTTCATTTGCTCTTAGGATTCCCCCTGCTGCTGAATCAGGTTTCAACTTTGTCTGATCTGATAAGCCATTGACACACATTTATTTGTTCTCTAAAATTGTATTGCCATTGCCAGAGAAATAATAATGTTGAAGCTAATGTAGCTTAAACTTTAGTCTCACTTCCAAGGTCCTAGAAAGAGCCCTAACAATATGTCCATATAGTTATATAAATATAAAAAGGTAGCTGAACCACAATCAACTAAGACTGGTATCTCTTTTCATTAGGAAGTCCCCTCTATTTTATTTCCCGTTATGAAGGGGTGTTTTGGGAGGTTGTTGTAGGCATTTTTAGGATATGACCAAGGGGAAGTTAAGTTTGGACTACATTTAGATTGAATTTAGAACTAGGATATATACATATGTAATAGGCCTGTATTAGAACTAGGATATATGCATGAAATACACAGTTAAGCCCGTATTATAACTAGCCATCCAAGCATAGAAATGGCTAAGATTACACCTACTTTTTTCTAAGGCTGTTCACACTGTTGTGGTATAAACTTACATGCCCACAGTTAACGTTACTCTGAGCTAGAAGCTAGTCGGGAGAAAACTCTTCCAAAGATGCCATATCTAAATTGAAATTGGAGAATTGGCTTCTCATTGACACTTGATTAAAACAGAAGTTCTCCTCTCCAGAAAATATTTAATAACTCAGTATATACACTTATTATATATTACATTATATTTATTATATATAATAATTTTTCTTGTGTGGGAAAGTTAGTTCAAGTCTGATACTGATATTATCCTATTGTGTGGAAAATTATTGTCATATATTTTTCCAGGTAGAATTCAGCCAAAAAAAATCAGAATTTGTTTATATGTCCAGTGTTCCTATAGTATAACTATTGTAATTTGGGACTAAATTTAGGATTATTTCAATAAAATATATGAGATATTACAGATTCCTCATCTGCATACATAAAAAGGATAATTTACTTTGTCATCTATAAATTTACTTATTAAAGGCTTGAGAAAATTTATATTAAAAATGAATGGGATATGAAGCAAAAACAATAAAAATGAGCAATTAAATCAAAGAAATTATTCTGATACTGAAAAACAGGTTATAGCAAGAATTTTTTTCAGAACATACCAACAATGTATTATTAAAAGGAAGCTATGTATTTTGAATAGGTGGAATGACTGTATCTTTAGAATGTTGATTATAATCCATATAATGAATGAATGAATCATAAGAACTAGAAAAAGTACACTTTCTTTTGATTTAACACCAAAAAAAACCTGACATGGGCAAGATACTATAAAGCTCTTACTATGTCACTGTAACATGAAGATAACAATCGTTATGAAGAGTTAATGATGATATCAATTTAAGTATATCTATAATTAGAGGACAACATTTGAAGTCTTATAGCTTATATATGGAAAAGAGTCATACCAAATTTCCTAAATTTGACAACAGTCCCAAAAGTTTATATGAGGTTACCAATAAAAAATTTTGGAGCTGGAAGTATTTTTTTTTTTTTGACTATCAATAAAGAAAAACATTTTTACCAAGCATGCTGGAGGGAAAATTAAATAATCTTTTTATTCTCACTATCAAAAACAATATTTTAGCATTTTATCCCATGAAAAGGACATCAAAGTATATGCTGAGGTATAAGGTATAAGAAAAAAGAAATACTACATATTTTTAAGGCAGCTAATAAAAGCATGGTTATTTTTATGATTTCATGATGCTTGTTAGCTTCTTTCAACTAGTGAATGTTGTGTCATTTCTTATTCTAGATTCATTTGCATTTTAATTTTGTACTCTTTTTCTAAACGAGGAGCCCTTTTTTTCTAGTTGTATAAGCTCCTGCCCAGCTCTTGTTTGTTCTCCCATTTTCATTGACCTTGTGAGTTTATTTACTGCACAGAGTAGGGTTGGAAGGGGAAGAAAAGTGGTGCAAACCTCCAATTTTGGTCAGAAATTTACATTCATGATCTTTAAAAATAGTAATAATTTTAATCAAATATGTATATCTAATTTTAAAATGAAGTGTTTCTATAAAGCGTATTAATAGAAAAAATACCCCCGTCTTACTCCCACTACTATTTGTTAAAAAAGATTTCATTTATTTATGCATACAAGAACTGGGGTACAGGCCAGAGGTGTGAGGAGGGTGGAGGGGAGGGATGGTGAGAGGAGTCACCCAAGACAGAGTAGGAAGCAGAACAGGTGGATCTACTGAAATCCACTGCTGAGGGAGCAGCGGGCAAGGCAGGAGAGGTCTGCTGCGCCATGTGGGTCAGCTCCCTGACTGGGGATTGAACTCGTGCTACAGTGGCTGTAGATAGCGTCATAGTGCTGAGACTTAACCCCTATGCCACCAGGGAAGCCCTCCCACTACTTTTTACCTTTTCCACATTCCTTTGCATATTTGCCTCCATGTTGTTGTTTCTTTTTTTTCCTAAAAAGGGCAAATTTTTTATTTGTTCATTTCTTGCATTTGATGTACTCCAGGATGACACCCTTCACACTCTGCTCTGGTGCTTAACTACCACATACTGCAACCAATTACTTAGTGGGGTTTCCCTCTCTCTCAATTTCACAGAGCCTACTCATTCCCCTTGTTTCTTGCCATCAACCTCAACTAGACTGAGTTGGTGTTCAGCACAAAAGACTTCCACCAACATGGCCACACACAACTGGATGGAAACACACAAGATGGGCTTCATGCTTGTCTAAGGCTTTGGCGGGTTTGTGAATTTCACATGCCAGACCATTGTGAATGAGGGCCCCGTACCTCTTTAAATTAGTGTTAATGTCCATTAAACCTCCAGCAGCAGTGCCTTGGTTGGTCATGTTCTGGGTTACATGGAGCCAGATCTCGAATGTTCCAGAGCCACTGCCGCTGAGAGACTCAACCAAGACAGGGGAAAAGGCATATTTCCTAATGTCCTTATGTTCACTTTTGAACTTTTTTCCATTTTAGACACTGAACTGAATCTTTCCTTTGAATATTAAGATTTCGCTCTTTTAAACACATTGCTGTCCTGTTTAATTAATAAATTATTAATTTATTTAAAAGTAACAAATCAATAAATTTAAAATACATAATTAATAAAGTTTAAATTAATGATTATTTAATTTAAAATTAACAAAATTTAATATTTCTTACCCTCCACATACAGATTCAATTTAACTTTTACATTATAACAGCTATGCAGATTTTACTTATATTTTAGCCACACATGTACTGTGCTCTATTTACTTTCATGTATACCTTTCAGTTTCCCCGAGACTTATATCTTTATTTCTTTTACTTTGTCCTCTGTGAAAGGGGTTCCTGAACCCAATTATATTGTAGGTTGCATGGAGAATTACTATTCCAACAAGCAATTCTTGGCACCAGCAGAATGGCCAAAAATTCAACTTAATTCAGCTCAATTCTGCCTTTGTCTACCAGGAAAGAATACCAGATTCCACAGGTTAAGGCTGTAGTCTTCTTTTTTTTTTAAAAAAATTTATTAATTATATTTGACATCATTTGTAGTCCCCAGGGAGTACCCACCACCATTTCACTGGTGCACCATCACCTCAGTCCCTTGTGCACCCTCTGGC